>JAECMU010184656.1:5787-24831 GCA_016106625.1 Dracogyra subfuscus
ATACACACACATACATACACACACACATACTGTACACAATAAAATATTAGTGATCTTAAAATTTAGCGTTAATGGTTATCCAAATAAATGTCATATTAGCATAGCAAAATTATGCAGCTGACAGACAAGTAAATTTAGTAGAAAATGGCTGTACTATGGTTTGCCATCCTTTTGGTTTAATCCACTGTTGTATGTTGAGACATAAACAACTGCAGACAAGTGTTGTTTTTTTGTGGACAGGCTGTTTGTACATATATTTAAATTTAACTAAGCTTCAAGAAATTCACTACAATTTTATTATCTCTAACATTTCTTAATTTACAGTATGTGTGTGTATAAAAATAAAACCCCAGATACTGCAAGAAAGAAAAAAGTGCATATATCATATACATGTATATGCAATCCTATCATGTGACTGGATAAACACCAATATCCATGTTTTTATTATTATATAAACTTGGGCATAAAATCAAGTAAAATAGCAAAGTTGATGAAAACATCTACTAGAGAACACTATATACCCCTTCAGAAAGTACATGTATTTATTCCCTTGTTTCATAAATACTTAATATTTATTGAAATGGAAACATACATGTATACCGACTCATAAAAATGAATGGTAAAAAAAAGAAGTTACATTAATGACTATATATGTATTATACATGTATTAATACTTCTATGAGTATTGAATAAGATGAAAAATATGTCAATATGTCAAAAAAATTGCTCTTAATTTATGTATATGCTCACTTTTAACAACTGTACAACAGCAGCTAAGATGTTTAAACCAAATGTCTATAAACTTTCAATGTTAAGTTACTTCCCTTATATAACCACACCTAAGATATCCTGGTTGTCCTAATATAAGAATAAACATAACTATTAAATATACGGTAGTCTAAATTAGAAATGTTTTATGATCACAATGCAGGGGTGCAGAAACATCTAGTCCGCTCACTAAATATGAATATTTTTACAGAGGTGTTAAATAATATATAAATCTTTGTTAGATGGACTACCTTCTTCAATTTTTTTGACTCATGCAGTGTTGTTAAAAGAGGAGCATTTACTTTCCATTTTATTGTCATCATCAGTTACAGCACGTTGTTGGTTTATACCCACATTTACTCTAATGTCTGTGCAGTAGGGTTAAAGTTAGTCACATTAATTAATTAATTAATCATCGACTATTGGATATCAAATATTTGTTAATTCTGAAATGTTATCATTAGTGGAAACCTGCTATATGTTTCCTAATGCAGCAAGAGATCTTTTATATGCACTTTCCCACAAACAGGAAAGCATATACCATGGCCTCTGACCTGTTGTGGTGTACTTATTGGAATGAGAAAAATGGATCCACTGTGGTGGTTTGATCCTGCAATGCAAACACCTCAAGCAAGCACTCAACCAGCTGAGGTAAAACCACACCAATTGTTTGGTAATCCAGTTGCTGTGCTGAATGTCCACGAATTGGGATCAAACTCAAGGCTGTTGAGCACTTAAATCAGTTTGGTAGTTTTAATTTAAAAACTGTTTTTAAAAATTAAAATGTTTTTAAAATTAAAGTCAAAATAGAAAGAAAATGACATGCAGGGGCCAAATTCCTGCTTGACATCTGGCCCAGTAAGCTACTAAAACCACTGGCCCAAATCAAAGCATGATATCATATTTATATATCACTTTTTATCAGTTATATATTCAAAATTATGTTATTTGTAGCCCTTGATTGACAATGAGACACAGTTCAGTGGTAAAGCACTCAAATGATATGGGTCGTCTAGGATCAATCCTTGTCAGTAGGCCCATTGGGCCATTTCTCGTTCAAGCCAGTGCACCACAATTGGTATATCAAAGGCCATGTATGTGCTATCTTGTTTATAGGATGATGCATATAAAAGATCCCTTGCTACAAATGGAAAAATGCAGCAGGTTTTCTATGTTAGCCACCCAACAGCTGCTGATTAATACATTAATGTGCTGTAGTGGTATCATTAAATAAAACAAACTTCTTGTTCTTCTTGACTGACAGATGTTATTAAAACCTTAAAACAATTGCTGAAAATATGCCCAGCCATGGGGAAGGGTTGGTGATCAAAGATACCCAGTTCAAATTTTGTTTAGTGTTACACCATACAACGAGCATGTGAAATTCTTGAAAAATAAAAGGAATACATGTATTTGGTTAACAACACCTTAGCACATTTTAAATTATGACTATTTTGATATTCAGTGGATAGGGAGAGAGGCCACATAGGTATCACATAATGATAAAACAGCAAGGGATATGCTGTATGTACTTCCCCGTGTTACAGACTGCTATTTGTATATACAATGTAGCATATCACATCCATGTTAAAAATAATCAAATTAAACATATTTTTTAAAATCTGTTTTTGTATCTATTTTATAGATATTATGAGATAGATGTACATTTCACTGAAACAAGTTAGCCCCACTAGCCCCGATTCCACTAGCTCCAGATTGTCAGTCATATTGGCTGTTACTGCCACTGGTTGTCATCCCCATTATAAACAAACCAAGTTAAATGTTTTATTCGATAGTGTTTATGGTAACAGCACTGTAATAGCACTTTGGGAGCGTGATTGTGTTTGTACTGTTTTTTGACAACTAACCCCTCAGATACTACAATAAATACATTGCATTTCAAATTCTTAGTCTCGCTACATCTTTATTTCATGCTCGCCTTTACTTGTGCGTTCTTATGGAAGACATAGTCATCCAAAATTGCTACTTTATTGCCTCTGGCACCCTCTACAAAGGTTACCTCCGCCATAAACCACAGCGAGCATTTATCTATATAGTCACATTTGCAACATTCATATATAGAGGTCCCTACTAATTATGTATTGACAGTAATTATTACTAATAGTGATATTAAAACAACACATGTTTATAGACAAAGGAACTGTATGAAGAGGATTAACGCACAGCGAGCATATTAAAACAACACATGTTTATAGATAAGGGAATTGTATGAAGAGGATTAAGTAAGTACTCCACGTTTTCAATTGAGGCATTAAAAGAGTATCTCATCTATTGTGTCTACCTAATCAGTAAAACAAGATATGTTTATTTATTAATAGTTTATATGTACAGGGGAGTAGTCTAAAGAAATGAAACATCCATGGCAGCCATTAATTGGTCATTTTTCAGGGCTAGTGAAATCAGGGATAGTGGGATGATTCCACTGAAACTAATGTGTGAGTATAAATGCCTAATAACTGCCGGCCCGACAGAATGGCAGGCAAAACAAATCTCACAGCCCATAGTGAATTCTTACCACTGACAACAATCATACAGAACACTACCCAATCTCAATGCTATAATGATCATCTAATTTTATTTTCAGTTTGATTCTTTTCCATATACATTGTTACTCTAATTTTGAATTACAATTTACTATCACTACAAAGAAATAAATTTTGTGGTGAAGTTGCATTACAATACAGAACTTTAGGCCAAGAAGACCTGAGGGTAAACCAAATCGGTCAAAATAATTTAGAAACACTAAGTTAGCAAAAACCAACATACTTCATGTAGGCCAGTAGAAATTGTTGCAAACTAGTAGATTTCGGATGGTACTGGCCCACCAGAATAGTGTGATATTTTTAATTTCTGCACCCTTGCAGTGTGTGTAAAGATGTAGAAAGAGATGACAATCCATACATGTTTATGGTATGTCTAATGTCTACCAAATGTTTTTATCTCTAATGAAGTAAACACCTACCTAGGACAATTCTATCTTAAAACATACTCCTGATTTCTTTTATATACAGAATTAAGGTAACAAAGATCATTATACAGGTATCAATATTATAAATTTAAGTTATATAAGTGGCTTGATGTCATTGGTATGTATAGGAAATCAAAGGTAAGCCGAAGTAGGGCTCCTGCTGTTCCAATACATTCCCTGTTTATCACAAGTTCACAAATAATAATAATAATTTTAAAATAATAATAATAGTTAAAATTACTATTTGAAAAACCAAGGTAAACAAATTATAAGCCACATGATAGGATTAAAGTTCAATAATACTACTAATGATAATAATAATTTAATAATAATAATAAAAACCAAAACAGATTAACAAGTAGAAGTCAACAATGAATTATTAAAATCATTCTAATCTAAAATCTAAAATTGGTGAATTGTGACAACACAGACAATTTTCTTTTGTTAAAAAAAATTAACCAAATATTTTCAGTTTTGTTCAAGAGTGACAAACATGGGCCAATAAGTTGAAACCAACATGGATGAAATAACTCTTTATGTCATCATTACATAATGAAATCTATCAAAAACTGGTTACTGCAATCATACATCAGTTCCTGTCTTTGAACGTCTAGCTCCTGAATACCAATAGAGCACACTGATTGATTAACTAATCATCAACTACAGGATGTCAAACCTTTGGTAATTTTTTACTTGTAGTCTACAGTGGAAATCTGCTACATGTTTGCAGCAAGTAATTTTTATACATACTTTTCCAGTGAAAGGATAACACATATCACAGCCTTTGATATACCAGTGATGGAGCACTGATTGGGACAGGAAAACCCCATTCAGAGAATGGATCCATCAAGGTGGTTTAATCCTGCAGATAAAGGACCTCAGGCAAGCACTCTACCGACCCAGTTAGAACCCCTCCTCATTTAGGTATATTAGTATTAATAAAATATTGCAGCTTCAAAGCAGGTTTAAATGTTTTATGGTGACAAACATGTTGGAACAAATTAATTACTGGATCATGAATGCCAATCACAATTATTATTTTTTTCTTAAATAACAGATAAAACTCACTACATAAAATTTGTCTTATAAATTCAAAAGCCAAAAAGAAAATTCTTTTTAGGAATACAGTGGATCTGGAAGGTCAAACAAAATAATGTATCACAAATAATAAATAAATAAATAAATAACCTGGACATAACACATTCTTCAAGTGTCAAATTGTTCATTTGTCCATTAGTAAATTCCAAATTGCAGAACATGTAGAATTAATGCCCCTCTATCAATGAGGCAAACTGGTGAATCACACATGCAGAATTTGTGGTAAATTTTCATATTTCACACGGAAAAAAACAACATTCTGAGAAATTTCAACTATACAAATGGCTTCCATTTGTAAAAACATATCTCATAATTTCAATGAACTGTGGGTTTGAAATAAAACACACACTTAACTCCATAGACCCAATATCTATCATAATATTGATAGAAGATCTACACCTGGAGAAAACTCATACAGCTGCCTGCAAATATACAAATTTCCATCAAAGTGCACATATAACAGCATAAAACATTCACCCTGAGTCTTAAACGATGAAAGAGAGAAAATTGCATAAAAATGTATTGATCCTTTCACAGTGAACAGCTTCCTTTTTGTCAGATCTATATCTTCTTGATGGTGGCCTTGAGGTTAAAACTGCATTGTTAAATATTTGTTTCGCTTCATGCTGAGTTGCCATCAGTTGTGGTAATTCCATCCCATACCCTCATTCCATCATGATTTTGTTGAAATGGAAAAAACAATTCCCATTCTGTGAGTTATATTAATGATTACTGAATGACTGGTTGGGACTTTCATCATTTCCTCCCATTATCACAGATCTCTGGTCCATATATGATTTGTCACTGAGCCGAGTCTTTTCTTACTACCAACAATGCATAGAACCATTAGGTCAAGTAATTATTCAGTGAAACTTCAGAAGAAGAATTTTTTAATTTGAGTGTTGTGTCATCTTTTCCAAGAGACTATCTGTCCAGCTGATACTTTTCTTTGATGCAAAGATATCAAATGATCATCAGGACTATTTCAAGATGTCTGCTGGTATTATGATGTGATAAAAAGTTTATAAAAAAAAGTAATGGTTTATGGAATTTAAAGCATCGACTTCGTATAGCAGTCTCATTGTGTAATTCTCCTCAAAGGAACACTTTCACATTTTGGGCACACTGAAAAACAAAATAAATAAATATTACTAAGCATGAAATACATGTATGTAAACAAGACTTTGCAAATGTATGTTTGTTTTGTTTTAATGACACCACTAGAGCACACTGATTTATTATTCATCGCCTTTCCGAGGTCAAATGTTTGGTAATTCTGACATATAGCCTCAGCGGAAACCTGCTACATTTTTCTATTATTATTATTTTTTAATTATTAACACCACCACTAGAGCACATTGATTTTTTAAAGCGGCATTCCGTGGAATATTTTTTATAGAACGGAAAATTCCATTACGTTTGGTACATATATGACGCCGCACTCATAACTGGTTTCACTACACTGGCTTATCCAGGTCAAAAACAAAGCCATTATTTTGACAGTGGGACACTTTTGACGGGCTCCTACCAATCTCAGTTTTCATTGGCTTATCACAAGTGTGAAATTCCCCAACAAGAGATCATGCGTGATTTCACAATTTTTGAACAAATTTAAAGGGACATCCCCGAGTTTGCTGCATTGATAAAATAAAATATTTCTACGATTAAACTTACATATTGAATATATTTTCTTGTTTAGAATATCAATGTCTGTATATATAGGGTGTATACCACCAAATCAAATCCCATAGACGACAATAGTAATATATGTGGCTAAAACTCCTACCTGCAGCGTATCAATCAACATAAACGCCACAGATATAAATACTACCACCCCTCACACTTCAAGTGATCCAGAGAAAATTGGGGGTTAAGCTGCTCGGTTCTGAGATAACGGGTAGCATCTATGACTACCCTGGTTTCGCACAAAATTTGAGCACTTTTTTTTTACAGGTACCCCATACATGTTTCAAGCACACGGCTACTTGACACATTGGTACTAGATGAAATAAAATTGCATATTTTTTTTACCCAGATAAAACTATTATTTTTTACAACCAACACACTGGTTGATTGAGGGGTTGTCTCATATCTCCAAAACATATTTATATCCATAGTGATATGGTACAACACCTTTCCAGGGGTCAGTGGGTGGGGGATATGCCTTGAAATTTTGACAGTAGCCACCTGTTACTAATTACGTAACACTCTTGGGGTAGAGGAAGAGGGTACTGTGTGTTCTATTTACATAACATTTTTCAAGACTCTATGTTATTTTTATTCATTCCTTAGACCTAAAAAGGTGTGTGATTTTTTAATGATCGATCCCCATCGGCGGGTATACAATAGACTATGGTATGTGATATCCTGTATGTGGGATGGTACATATAAACGATTTCTTCCTAAAATACCAACAACAATGTAGTGAGTTTCCAGGATCACTGGTCGGTGCAAGTGGTTTCCACCTACCCATTGAGCCTTACGGTGCACTCACTCATGCTTTGAAGTCTGTATCTGGATTAAAAATCACATGCCTTGAATGGGATCCAAACCCAGTACCAACCAGCCTGTAGACCGATGGCCTAACCATGACACCACTGAGGCTGGTCTTTTCCATTAGTAGCAAGGGATCTTTTATATGTGCCATCCCACAGACAGTATAGCACATGTCACAGTGTTCAATATACCAGTCACGTTGCACTGGCTAGAATGTGAAATAGCTCAATATAGGTCTTCTGATGGGGATCAATCCTAAACCAAATATACATCAAGTAAGCACTTTACCACTGGGCTACGATGCAAATATATAGGCAATTTTCAATAAAATGTGACAAATAATTATGGTCAACATCAGAACACAATAACCGTGACTTCATACACAATACATATATTCCATTATTAAAATGATGGGGAAATTTTGATATAAAATATTTACCTTTTTTTTTTTAGCATTTTGCATGTGTTTGTGTGTGCATAGGAGTGGAATTTTAAAAATATTATAGGGATTACCAGTATGAATGTATGGTACAAAATTATGGTACAAAATTAGGGTTTCCTTTTCACACACACCAGATTAACGTTGTAACCTTGGGGTTATAATATCCTATATGCAAAAAACATTTGTTCTGGCAACGATTTTATTAGCAATAAACTACAGTGTTCTATTTTCTGATTAATAGTACATTTACAATGAATCTAAACATCAATATATAGTCCAGAAAATCATATGCAGGACACAGATGAATGGAGGCAAAACCCACAGTCATTTAAAAGTAGCTCTCCTAAGTTAGTTTTTTACAAGCTAGGTGGACTGGTTTTGACCAACTGAGAATTACTCATTTTATCAAAGGTATGGTAGGTTAAAAATTAAATTTGGATTTCAACAATATTTATTTATTTATTTTTTATTTATTTTTTTGGTTTGTTTAACGACGCACTCAACACATTGTAATAACGGTTATATCGGTGTCGGACATATGGTTATGTCGAGAAAAAACCTCAGTGGTTAGCTGACGGGGATTGATCATAGACCGACCGCGCATCAGGCGGGCACTGTACCACTGGGCTATGCTGCCCGCTTCAACAATATTTATTTCCAGTAGTGTTTAAAGGTAGAGTAAACTCCAACAAGAGCCTGTATTGGAAAGTTACGTACCCGGACCACCAACACATACTGACACTTTAACAAATGAAAAACGCGTAATTTTAGAATTAATAAAACCCCATGATTATTCCTGGGGGCAGCCATTTTGTTTTGTTTTTGTGACGTCCGGTGGTGTAGATTGGGGCGAAGTGATGCCAGCTCCTTTGAACTTCTCTATTATGCAGTGTAAACAAACGCTCTAATTTACGACAAGACATTTCGCTTTCATCAACCTGACTTGTAAAACAACATGAATGACTTGATAGTATAATAAACTATTTACTAGTAACTAAATATATTTCAATTTGCATCAATATAACAAAATGGAGTTATAGCATTTTTTTCTTTTAAAAAATCCAAAGAAAAAATGCATATATTATTAGGCCTATTGGTAGGATACGTTTGAGCAAAAACGACCACCCACGATACACAAGTGATGATTTTCTTTTCTTTGGGACTACGTAATTGGTCAGTCTTGTGATTTTAGATGGGAAAGTCTACTTAATCCAAGGTTTTACAAAATTACTTACAGTAATAAAGGGGGACGGCTGGTAAAGTCCATTATACTTTGAGGTATTCCCACAATACCCTGTGATCTTAACAAAAGAGGCCCGTCTTTTTAGTGTGTCTAGACCAGTGTCTGAGGAGTGTCTAAATATACACCCGCCAATCAAGTACCACAGGTACAAGCCACGAAAAGAAACAACCAATTAAGTAAGAAAACAATCCGAATATTATTTAAGTACGTGGGTTAATTTAAACCATAATACACTTATTTCAAGACTTTGACAATGTTGGTTTATTTTGTATTACATATAATATATACTAGTAATTGTTGCTATAGCTTACTGGCATGACTATTATTAAAGAATATTGGGATGCATCCGCAAAAATCTGGTATGTTTTGTTTTTTCAGTTCCAGACTAATTCCTGACATAACACGTTAGGTATTACGTAACCACCAGCTCGCCAGAGGGCGTATTCACTGGGATGGTACAAAATGGCTGTGCCCATTATATATTATAGCTGTCACATTTAACCGTTTTATTAATTAACTATACACTTATACTTGTTGATATTAAGCAATAATGTGCTATATATATCGTTGAATATGCATACCAGGCCAAATGTCTTGATTGTGTCCTCCTTTAACAGTTGGGATTGATCAAAAGGCACAGAGAGTACTTCCATAGGCAGGTGATTTTTCAACATTATTTTATGGATTTTGGTAAAGTCAAAGTTGGGGTGCCATGCCTCAATGCCGTACAGAATTTATATGTATAGAAAATATTCAACTATATTCAACATATGCACACATTTAAATAGATATAGAAAATCTACACATTTTGTTGAATTGTATAGTTTTGAACATATATGTACATTAATATTTGTATAAACTAAATCATGGATATTGAAATGGACTCAATATACACCCGTAAGCTATTTGTTATGTTTATTTGTTATGTTTATTTGTTCTGAAGACGGGCTAGTATAGAGAAAACAAGGTTGAAGAAAACCCAATCATAAAGTGGTTTCTTGGACAAATAGTCCACTATATATTTTTTTTTTGTCGTATTGTTATTTACCATATATTTCATCGATGGACTAAATTATATTTAGCGGGCAGCATGGCCCAGTGGTAGAGTGCCCGCCTGATGCGCGGTCGGTCTAGGATCGATCCCCGTCAGTTGAACACTGGGGTTTTTTCTCGACATACCCATATGTCCGACGCCGATATAACCGTAATTAAAATGTGTTGAGTGCGTCGTTAAACAAACCAAAAAAAATAAATTAAAAAAATTTATATTTATATATTTTGTGGAGAGTATATAGGTGAAGAGTTGCAGAGAAGATTAATGGCTCTACAAAGAGGTAAAGGGTTGAAGAGAGTTGAATAGAGGTTAGGTGCACATTGTATTGTAATAATGAATAGAGGTTAGGTGCACATTGTATTGTAATAATGAATAGAGGTTAGGTGCACATTGTATTGTAATAATGAATAGAGGTTAGGTGCACATTGTGTTGTAATAATGTATATGTTATCTACTGTAAGATGGTTTTTTGTTATGAGTAAAGATAATCTTGACATATACTAGTAATTTACCACAAAACAAAAATAATTTAAAATTTTAAAAATTATTATTATTTTAAGACCCATTATCTTAATAAATAATTAATATACACAGAGACTGACATTTTGCATGGGCACTGATAAAGGCCTGGTATATAGCAAGCTGGTAGTTTTCAGTGGTCATACTGAAAGCTTTGAGACAACTGAAAAATCATAAAAATTTCAATTAATCTTACGAGCAGCAATTTTTGAGACACTAGCTAAAACACAATCTTATATTCATTATACAGTTAGCTTTTTTCTATCTCATTTTCTGCATAATTTTTAAATATTACAGCTATATGACAGTTAATTATAAGACAACCTTCTGAAATTGAAAAAAATTAGTAATTTTGGGGCCATTTTCAATGAAAAAAATCCAATGTGTATACTTTACAAATCCCAAAACTGGTCTCATTTTATAGCTAATACATATTTTGGTAATTACGTCTATGCTAATAAATTGATTTAACAAAGTAAATGATTCTCACAGAATCCCCAAAACAACAATTAGTAACACAACACAATCTTATAAAATGTGATCAAAACAAACTGATGTAATCTACACTTACTGTTGTGGCTGGCCTGTACACATGATAACTAAGAGTTGATCAAGTTTTTCTTGTATTCCCAGGCCTTAATTTTTTTTTAAACCAGGAGTGCTAAAAAATCGCAATAAAATTTTATTTGAGACAGTATGGGTTTAAAACTTAATAAATTAATACGTTTTAATGTGAATTTTATCTTTATTCATTATGTTGGCAAAATAAAGAACATGTTCTAGATCTTCTGCTGCCACAGTTGTAGTTAGCGTTAAGATAGATGCAGTGTCTTTTGTCACATTCAATTCAGTATCAGAGTGTTTCTTTTTTAATTAACACCATACTTGCCAGACACTAAGATTGATGGTCGCCCAAAGAAGGAAACAGAACTTATTTTAGTTTTATCACAAACTGTTGTAATTAAATTCTAATTATTATGTTGTCACGGGACCCATACAATCAAACATGAAGCATGTTTTAACAAGGTTCAATCTTGGAAAGAATAAAGTGCTTTTATAACTCTTTGATGAGGTATTAAAACAATTTCAAAGCTGCCAGCAATTTGAACAAACAATAATCACATCCACTAGAAAAATTAACATACAATACAAGTTAAAAGCATAATTATCATTATTTAATGGGAGCAACTTGCCCCAAAACCAACTCAACCCCAACACAGTTGGTCAACTCACCCCACACTGTTTAGTCAACTCATATCTTTACCATTTTAAAAATTAAGATAGCAACATTTTAAGCTATAATGTGCATTAAATATTGTCCAAAAGCCTTGCCTGGTCATTCCTTTAAGTTAATAAGGGAAAAACTCACAGATGTCGTTAAATTAGGATTGACAGTTCATTGTAATAGAATATTATTTATCCGATATTAAGACCTCTCCAATATAACAGCATTTAATATCGGAGTTTCACTGTAACATTAATAAATAAAATTACACCAAAATTGTAGACGTTGATTTTTTATTTTGTCATAATTACTTACATACAGTAAAGTGTGGGGAGAGTTAACTGTCCAAATACTCAGGTGAGTTGACCAGCATTCCTATTTAATACTCGCAAGTGTACAGGTAAAGGTTGCTGTTTAAATCATTGTGACGAGTTGTTCCCATTACAACTAAATGGAAAGAAAAGACAGACTTGGCAGAGGTGTTTCGACTGAACCTATGAATACATTTATGTAGCCAAGGTTTTCCGAATACATGTACATTTACATATTAGACTGTTCGATATACTGGGGAAGTAGTTGCTATTATGTCATATACGAGTTTGGTTGTGCAGATATTAATAGGAAAATGCTTGAAACAAAATAAAAAATAACTTTTTTATCTCTTACAAACATTAATTATTTTAATTTTGATACATAATACAATATGCGGACATTTTAGGTCGCCAAGTGGGCAACACGTGATAAGGTTTTGACTTGCCTCGACGCTATTTTGACTTGCCATGGGCGATCAAGCGACTGTAAAGTGCACACCCTGTTACCATATCATTGAATAACGATTGTCAAATACTAGCTCTACTAGATAATTATGGCGTATCCAGTCTATTCCAACAAGCAAACAACTTCCAGATTAAAAAATATATGCAATGTCTTCAATAGAGCATGTTTTATGTCTTCTGCTTCTGTAGTTCACGCCTACACAGACACTGTGTTTTGTCACATTTGATTCAGTTTCAGTGTCTTTCTTTTTTAACTGGTACCATATACTTGACAGACCCTAAAATCGATCGTCACCCAACAGACTTGACAGACCCTAAAATCGATCGTCACCCAACAGACTACCGTTGTAAAATTCTTAGTATCCCGTAGCCAATAAACATGGTGACCGGGTGACTGCTAATTTTTAAACTTGTGTTCAACTCAGCTACTGTTGTTTTGGACTGGGTCTTTCTAAAAATAAAATGTATTGCAGACACAGCATGTATTTTTTTTTATTATCTGGAAGTCATCAACTTATTAGAATGGAGTGATACATCATAATTATCTAGTAAACCTACTTTTTAACAAACAAATTTTATTCAATGTTACGGTAAAATTTTTATCATATTTAAATTAAACACACACACTACTATTAATTTTGTAGCTATTGTCCACTTGCATCAAAAGGGAACCGATGATTTGGCAGGTAACTTCATAATGAACAAAAATACAATTAATATAAAAATATATTAATTTATTAAGTTTTAAACCTGTACCATCTCAAATAAAAAAAATTTTGAGAAAATGAATCCAGTTAAAAAAAAATTTAATTCTTTACAAATTACCACCAAACTGCAAAGGCTAAATCTTCTTTTCGGATACAGATATTAAGGCAATTAATGGAAGACCCAAGGTAATCTGAATGACAAAATACATGATCAGGGCCCATATTTATCAAGTCATAAAAAGTCAGCTAAAAATACTTACTATTTTAAGTTCCATAAAAACCCCCATAAATTTGATCCATTTCTGACTTGCACAAATATAGTTACGAATAAAATATACCTTGAAAATTGCGAACACATTGATAGCACCGCACACACTTATTTCTGATTTGGTAAAATATTATTTCCCTTGTAATATACTGTCTTATCTCTACATGCCCAACCCATATCAGAATCAAGCAGTCAGAGGTCCACAAGTTCCCGTGATTCTGTAAACCTGCATGGGCACGTGGATTTGATCAAAGTGAGACACAGTTGGGTGTAAGTCTATTGTTACGTAATCTCAGTTTTTTTAGTTTTTTTTGTAACTTTCAATGGTTTGTGGGTATCACAAATAATTAAAAGTTATTTCTTACGATATTTGTTTTTCAATTTTCTATATTGCACATGTGTGTTCCATCGATAACATGACAAGTCTTAGTAGACATAATACAACACTGATGTCTCCCTGACAGCATGGTGAACATGTCCAAGTGTGTGCATGAAATCGTCACTGAAAAGAGTTTGGCAAATGAAATATGGGTAATTTTGATTTTATTATTGTGGGACACAGTCGCAAAACTAATTCATCGCAAAAAGGTAAAATGAGAGCTTGATCGCGATTATTTAAGCCACAAAAATATGTGTGTATACGGTAACTGTTTAGCCGCCTGCCTAACAGACTTAAATCAGAAAAAAAAAATATGATGCCAGACTTTTGTTACTGTCTACACAGAAAACAAAATCAAGTATTTTTGACATTACATTTTTAGAAAAGTGAGTATACCAAGTTAAATTTCATGGTGAAATGTGACAACTATTGTTGTTTATGCATAGACAATTTCCTGTTTATATGAAATAGCATAGCGTTAACTATCATATTTCCAATATTGTTTTACCAAAATAAACTGGGGGTAAAGTTTACATAATAAAACAAGACCACTTACAGTTAAATAGTTTGTAATACTAATACCACAAACTTCCCCATTTAACTCATACAAATTCCCAGTCAAATAAAATTTGATTTGTTTGAGTGTAACAAAATGGCACATATGCCTTATGACAAGTTATAACTTGTGACATGACAATTGGGCATACATTTCTAAAGTCCGTCCCAGCCTCCATGAACAAGGAATTTTGATTTGAGTAAGAAGAAAAGTAAGTATTTTGGAAATAACACAAAAAAACCTACTTGTGTGTGCAATTAAATAATTTGCTTAGAAATAAAAAACTTGTAGTACAAATACCATAGGAAGAAACTGGCACTTCCTGTGGGAAGGACTATAGTTAAAACTACATTTCATGTAACTCTATTATGACTAACAATTAAATGGTTTTAAAACTAACAAAAAGTAGACATTTTATATTTAATATCAATGCAGATATTTAGAAAATTAAACATCTGTAGTAGAATGAATATCCTCGACCTATTGAAAGCAGTCGCAATAGCAAAATTTTTTTAAAAATCTACTACTACTACACATGTTGTACATTTAACAACATCACTATTTAATTTCTCCATTTAGTAGAGCAGCTGAGACCGATATTTTTGGATGGGGTGCAACCGGCGTTACAACATTTGTTATTATATATCAAAATGTTCATCTGAGTCTGTAGATTATGAAAACCAATGATGACATTGCGGCAATTTAGTGCGGGCTGAGATATTGACCTTTATTTGAGGGTACCCCCTCCCTGAATTTTGGGGAAATGAAATCTCATGTAATCAACATAAACAGTCACAGTATCCTTATTATTTGATTTAATTAGCTGAAATTGTATGATGTTACAACTTGTGTACCATTAAATGCTATTGTGAAGTTTAATTGAAAAACTTTTGCGTAACAAGAGTTATTGCCCTTGCTAAAGTTAAATTGTATGATTTTAAGCGTTCAAATGTATACTGGCTGTGGCATGGACCTACTCAAAATCTAAAGCTCATATTGAGTTTTAAATCATATTTATATTGACAAGAAACATTGTTCTTAATAGAAATATTAATAAAATACATTAAATATTAAGTTTTTGGGTTAAAAGAAAAGTTTGAAAAAAATGTTGTTTTGAGGTGTGTTTTTTTTTTTTTTTTTAAATTCTAAATTCAGAAAATTCCCTTCTTACTTTATAAAAATAGCTGAAATTTTATGGTGTTGTTACTCATGTCTTACTATATATAAAAATGCTACTCTTAGATTATATTATTGTTTTAAAACAAGAGTTACCTCCCTTGCTAATGTCAATTTATGATCAAGCAGTCACGTGTTAGCTGAAAATAATGTAGCAGATTAAACAACAAATTGGTGGGGCAATGTATATGTTATTCTAGTGGGAGAATAGATGTTATTGTTTAGATATATGCTAGAACAACATATATTTAAATATTTCAGTCATCTTCACTGGGTTTACCAACCAATTCATATTAGAGTGATTTCCCCTTATGTGAATTTCAATATGGATGGTGAGTTTACCCTTGGGTCTGAATCAAAATGCTTAAAAATTGACTGGTTTGATGTAACACTATGCATATTTTGCAAGCTCCCTTTCAAGAAGTTGACACCAGCAATAACACCCGATATTAACAGAATAAGACACTTTAATTAATGCTTGTAGGCACAGGCAAGATGAAGTTGGAAAACAATTACTTGCATATGAAAAGGAAATACAACAAGAAGAAGTCTGTCAATTATCACAGGAACTGCCGTTCAACATACACAAGTCAAACACATATCCAGCATATAGTTGAAAAGCAGCCCATGGGTATTAGTGCAACCGGTTCAAATAAAGAAGCGATACAGAAGTCTTGGCTGACACGTCATTTGATTGGGAGTACACGTTTTAAGTGGAAAAAACCCCTGCTTTCTGTGTGGAATAGATTGTTTTGACAAGAAGAAATCTGAATGGTCACTTGTTTCATCTTCTGTGGACACAGACAATGAATCCATGTACATTAAGATTTTGAAAGCAGCAGAGAAACGAAATGACATTACTGTGCTGGTATGTTTGGAAGAAGTACAAAATGGAGATTTGGTGGCAATAGAAGTGAGATACCACCAAAAGAAAGGTTGTTATGCATCATATGTCAGTCCAAATAATGTACATGCGGTGCATAAACAGTCTGGGAAATCATTTTAGTCTATCCATGATAAAGTATTACAGCAGCTGATAGATGAAATTTCACCAGATATCAAGAATAAGGTATTTCTGCTTTTAACCTTGATGTCTCAATATCAAGAGATAATGTCAGTGCATGCAATGGATGCAGTTCCAGTTGAGAGATACACAACACCAAAATTAAACAAAAACTGTTAACATATTGCCCTATAGTACTGCATTCATCCCTCAACATGGACTTTCAGATCTCGTTTGCTCAAGTAACATTCCAGTTGGTGATGCCCTTCGGAAGGCAAACAAACTAGTTTCTGTCCTCCAAAATGTCCAAGCTGTAATAGAAATGTTTGGTGGAATCAACTACTACTGATAAGAGTCTCCTCTACCATGCAGCTGCCATTCTGCACACAGGAATATTGAATGAATGAATATTCAAGATACATAAGCTGGACAATGAATATTACACTTTTGATGAAATTGTTTTGAATGCTCAGAAATAATTTATTGTTGAGCTACTCTACAAATTCCTTATTTTGCTCACTGAAGGAGAACAGCAGAAACTAGTTGATGGTATGGAAGACGTGACACTGAATGTAAAGTGTTTACATATAGCTTGTGATATTACAATAGCAGCATCCACAGTTATGTCATCAAAACATTTGGGTCTCCATAATGAGTTTGGAAGTCGGAAGCTATTCTAGAGACTTGTCAACTACATATCGTCTCACCATGCTCACAGTGGACTGGAATCTTTTTCCAGGAGTAATAACCTTCAGATCAGAAGTGCTCCACTCCTAGACATGATATAGATGGTCTCATTTATTCTGAATCTGGATAGGTGATTTCATCAGTTGAGACTGGGGGTGTGAACGTAGGCTCTGGCCTCCGAGATGGTTTCTTGCATTCCAAAACACTTGTTAGTTCTGTACCTACTATTTGTGAGGTATCATGCAAGCAACTTGCAATCCATTGTATTCGTGTTGGTGTCATCCCAACTTCGGATTGGACTTGAACCAGTGTGCTTGTGTGGTACCCTTACCATCTATGGTCCTTTCATTGTGGTCCCAGTTGTCGCTATCAGGCACAGGCACAATTTTTGGTTGCAAGTATGAACCCAGAGATGTTGGTATCTGCATAGAATTTACGTAATGTGTTGCCAAGGTGGTGAACTGCCTCAGTTCTGTGAGTCGGAAGTTGTGCACAGCATCGATCAACTTCCGACTCCCAAACTCATTATGGACATATACAGCAAGACCCAAAATGTTTTAGTGACAACTGTGCTTGCTGCAGCTGTAATATCACAAGCTATGTGTAAGCACCTTGCATTCAGTGCCACGTCTTCCATACCATCAACTGGTTTCTGCTGTTTTCCTTCAGTGTTTCTCTGCTGCTTTCGAAATTTTAAGGTACATGTCTCCACAGAAGATGCAACAAGTGACCATTTAGATTTTTTTTCCTTGTCAAAACAACCCATTCCACACAAAAAGCAGGTTTTCCACTTAAAACATGTACTTAAAATTGAATGACTTGTTAGCCGAAACTTCTGTATGGCTTCATCATTTGAACTGGTTGCATTAATATCTATGGGCTGCTTTTCAACTACATGCTGGATATGTGTTTGACAGCAGTTCCTGTGATAGTTGACTGAGACTTCCCCTTACTGTATTTCCTTTTCATGTGCCAGTAATTGTTTTCCAACTTCATCTTGCCTCTGCCCACAAGCATCAAATAAAGTGTCTATTCTGTTAATATTGGGTTTTATTGCTGGTGTCAACTTCTTGAAAGAATGCTTGCAAAATATGCATAGTGTTACATCAAACCAGTCAATTTTTAAGCGTTTTGATTCAGACCCAAGGGTAAACTCACCATCCATATTGAAATTCACATAAGCAGAAATCACTCTAATATGAATTGGTTGGTAAACCCAGTGAAGATGACTGAAATATTTAAATATATGTTGTTCTAGCATATATCTAAACAATAACATCTATTCTCCCACTAGAATAACATATACATTGCCCAACAAATTTGTTGTTTAATCTGCTACATTATTTTCAGCTAATACGTGCCTGCTTGATCATAAATTGACATTAGCAAGGGAGGTAACTCTTGTTTTAAAACAATAATATAATCTAAGAATAGCATTTTAATATATAGTAAGACATGAATAACAACACCATAAAATTTCAGCTATTTTTATAAGGTAAGAAGGGAATTTTCTGAATTTAGAATTCAAAAAAAGAAGAAAAAACACACCTCAAAACAACATTTTTTTCAAACTTTTTTTTTAACCCCAAAACTTGATATTTAATGTATTTTATTAATATTTCTATTAAGAACAATGTTTCTTGTCAATATAAATATGA
>JAECMU010184666.1:539-11933 GCA_016106625.1 Dracogyra subfuscus
TTTTTTTTTTTGGCAAATATATTATTTTGTTTAACTGAATCATATTGCGCAACCGCCAGCTGTTGGTCAGACTAGGGGAGCAATTAACAGTTCCAGCAGATCGTGGCAGTAGAGTGCATGCACATGAAAGGGTGGAATTTCAGACACCGATGACTTGAACGTCTTGCTGATTGTGGAGTGACTGGACATATCAAAACATTTGGTAGCCCGGCGGACTACCGGCATTAGACAACTGGTAGTCCGAGTGAGAAATCGGTAGCCAAAACACCCCGGGCTACCGCTAAGGTCGAGCCCTGACTGGGCATAAGTAGCGGGCATCATAGCCCAGTGGTACAGTGCCCACCTGATACGCGGTCGGTCTAGGATCGATCCCCGTCAGCTAACCACTGGGGTTTTTCACGACATAACCATATGTCCGACGCCGATAACTCATTATAATGTGTTGATTGCGTCGTTAAACAAAAAAACTAAAACAATAAAAAACAATAACTGTGCATAAGCATTCAGCACACCAAAAAAGTTCATTGATGAACATTTTTTCCTACACTAAATGTTTCCCACACAGAGACATGACAACACAGTATTTATTAACGACTTAAGAAGTACACTTCAACAACATAAATTTGTATATACTAATCCACTTGCAAAAATACAGATTTAGAAATGCATTAATGAAAAGTGGACTTAGTCAGGATTGTTCTATAATTCTGTATTGGCTAGGCAAGGCGAGTGATCACTCCTCCACACTGGTGGGGAACGTTTTAGGAGAGCGGTAAATTGATTGTCTTCCAATAAATATTTTAATACTTTTTATTTGAAACTTCATGTGATTACTCACCTAGCACAATTTTAGTTTGCCTTCATTTTGCTCATGATGAAAACTGTGATTGACGGGTTGGGCGCAAATCTTCCAAAAATTGCCAATAACTTATACATATATCAATGTTTGCAAACATATACATGTATAAAGTTATGTGCTTATCTGGTGGTTATTTCATTTGTTATTTGTTACTTGCCCTCATTAATTATTTGCTACTCATCCTCACTAATTATTTGCTACTCGCCATCACTAATTATTTTCTACTTTCCCTCATTAATTATTTGCTACTTGCCCTCACTAATTATTTGCAACTCGCCCTCATTAATTATTTGCTACTCACCCTCACTAATTATTTGCAACTCGCCTCTACTTTCCCTCATTAATTATTTGCTACTTGCCCTCACTAATTATTTGCAACTCGCCCTCATTAATTATTTGCTACTCACCCTCACTAATTATTTGCAACTCGCCCTCACTAATTATTTGCTACTCGCCTCACTAATTATTTGCTACTCACCCTCACTAATTATTTGCTACTCACCCTCACTAATTATTTGTTACTCACACTCACTAATTATTTGCTACTCGTCCTCATTAATTATTTGCTACTCACTAATTATTTGTTACTCACCCTCACTAATTATTTGCTATTCATCCTCACTGTTAAGTTATATTTTCATGACATTCCAGAAAGATCAAGTCGATGTGTTTCATCAAGAAGCTGACCAATTCCAAAAGCTTTACAAACAGCTGCCTACGACTAATGGCGAAAATCACGATACTGAAAACCTGACATCAGTACCCAGATTGAAGATTTCTGAAAGGAAGACAAACATTACCAGCACTTCTGATTCTAAACCTGTACTATATTCAGATAGGTCAGGTGGAGAAAATATTGTCTTAACAAACTCTCTGAAGACTAGCACTGTAACTAAGGAAAACGTCAGTGTGATTCAGCCAGATGGTGATAAACATGTTAATAAGGATATTAAGACTCCTTGTACACACAGAGATAATGTTTCTGAGAAGGGAACAGAACACAGGCAGTCGTACAAATCGGTTAAAGTAAAGACTTCAGAGACGGAATGTGCTGATGATGAGCTGGATTTTCTTCTCTCTATGGAAACACCACAGAGTCGTAGTACAGAAATATCGGCATCAAGTGACAGAAATTTAGAGTCTATGAAAGAAAAGCAATTACAGCTAGGTAATATAATGGTGTTCTCAAGGGTTTTATGCTTTTTTTCTTTCTTCTTTTGTCTAGGCCATGCACTTAATAATGGTAGTGATGGCAAATGTGGTACTAAGATGTTGCTACTGTTTGTGACCTTGATTGATGAAATGTTATTTCAATGTATACTGGTAATCATTATTGTCATTGGCAACATCTATAAAAATTATGCATTTTACAGTTTATGTATTTAAGGTAGCTGTTACTTCTTTAAAGAAAATAGCTAAAAGCATGTTCCAAATTAACATTAAAATTAAAATGACTATTGCATGCAAGTTTGACCACTTCATTTTTATGTCTCGTTATTAAAGTGTTAAATATATTTATATATATTTATTTCCAGAGCAATACAAAATGTTATTTTGGGTTAAATATTAAATATCTTTATAAAGTAGGTCATTCATTTTTAAATTTTTTAATGTATTTCTGAAGTAATATTGATAAAAGTTGGAAAATGTTACTCATAATGATTACGTAAACTATTAAAAAATTTATTTAATTTTAAATGCTTATATTGTGTATGACCAGGAAACATTTTGTTTTTAAAATTTTGATTAGCAACTACTGTCTAATGTTTTATAAAATTGTGTGTTGCCATTTCTGAAACGTGATGAGATATGGACAAAATGTTTTGTGATCAGATAGAACTACATATTATTTTTCTGATCATCTTTGTGTTTTGAAACAGAAATGAAGAGTGATGATCCAGTCCCTACAGCATTATCCAACTCTCAGCAGTCTACAAAATCGGGTATGTTACTTTTCATCTTCGTCTTTCTGTTTGTCTGGCTGTCCAACATACAGTTTTATGAATGTTTTTTTCACATTGCCTTGAAATATTGTGTGGAGATTTTTTGTATAGCTTTATCACGTACTGTTACAGATCAAGTTTAGTTTCATGGCAATGTGCCCATTTTAACATAGTTATGGCCCTTGAATTTAAGAGATACAGAAATTTGTTGGGTCTGGCAGGGGACATAGAAAATACTCAACAAGTTCCTGTGCGAGACCGTTTATATTACATTGAGTGTGTTTTCAATCATACATCATGAGCGAACACCTGACTTGTAATATAAACACTCTTACATGGGAACGAGTATAGTATTTTATTTATTACACTGCACATTAATGAACAAAACTCACACAGAATGACTTCCAAAATAACTAAACAAGAGATGAAAATGTACATAATAAAGACTGGGGGAAAAAATGATGTCATGTTATGATCACTTCATTTAGGTATTTATCAATTAAACTTTGAATTCCTATGCTACACATCTATCAATGAAGTTTACACAAACAATAATATAAACCTAACCGATGCTAAACAAAATAATTAAAATATACATTTTGTTAAAGTATGCTGCTGACATTAATTATAAGAATTGACAGCAATTATGTTTTCAGTATAAAAATATAAATTGAAAAAAAACATTCACACATTTTATGCATGAAGATTTATGCAGAGTTATTCTGTGTGACTCAGTCAGTCACCTGATCAGAAGTCATGACATCTCAAAAAGCACATTCTGCAATGTGAACAGATGATAAATATCACATGGGTATTTTCTTCGACCGTGGTGTACTAAATTTACTGTTCTAGCATTACTATAAAATGCTTGGGTTTTTTAAATATTATTTTTAGTTTTTACAAGCATTACACCATTTGTCATTTCAGGTGATGAGGAGAGTTTGGAGGATTGGCTGGACAGTGTGTTAGATAACTGAGACTCCAATTTGTGGATTCAGTACAGATGAAAATCCGTAAAACATTTTCCAGAAATCCAGATTTTAATACCTTCCCCAAAAAACATTTCAAGTCCCTGCTCTCTGATGAAAATCTGACAGGCATCCACTTCTCTATATGCAGCAATTTTTCAAAATGTTTTGTCAAATGCCATTTTCATAACTGCGATTAAAACTAAGATTTCATGTACACCCAACAGAACTGGGATAAATAACTGAAAGTTGCATTGTGACAGAGTATGACTTTTTTTAATTTGAAAAAAAAACTAGTCACAAGGCTAGTGGGTATAATGTAAATTCCACTAGCATACCAAAATAAAGCACTGGCCCGAATTACTAATCGGTTGTACAAACTTTCATATTATTTTAACTCTAGCCTCGGGCAAGCAGATTTATCAAACTGTGTGAAGAAATGGGATATATAATGTATTACAGAACAACATAAAGTTACTGCATTTAAGAACCTGCCCTGTGCTTATAAGACAAATGAAGTCTGGACTTCTTAGGATTCCATAAAGTCCGGAGACTAACATCATGACATCACCATCTGCGTGCAACAGTTTAAAGTCAAATAGACTTTATAAGTTTTATAAGCATGGGGTCTGAAGTAGAATTTTAAAATGGAGCAACATTGATTCTTTGATAAATTGATTTCTTCAGTCATAACAAGCATAAGTTGTAAACAGTTTTATTCATTAGTATTAATATTATTCAACAAGAATTCAATGAATACGAAATTAATATGGCTGGAACAATGTTATTTTATGTCTGGGATCGCAGAAGAAGAAGAAGTTATTTTATGTGAATTACAGCAATTAATAAAAAATTAAAAATTAAAATGTTTTCATTGGTTTTTAGCATTTCAAATTAGGAAATGTTGGGGTGCATAAAATATTAGCGAATTTAGCAAGGTCATTTGCTAAATTTAAAGGTATGTACAACAGACTGTTACATAAACCCTTTGTACGTTTGTTGTGTTTGTGATTTAACTAATTTAGCAAAAATGCTAAAAAGCTAAATCTTCCGCCTGTCCAATACCTATGTCTAAAACAAAGTGTGTTTCAAGGTACCTCGCCCTACCTAGAAAACATAGGCTGACCCTAAACATTATTTTATGTTATTTTTATTAATGTAGATAAAAAAAGAGTCCAATTTGTAAACAAACTGCATTCAAATAAAACAAAAAAGCCCAATACATTAGTACATTATTTATTTACATGTTACAATGTAGTTTATAATGTAGTATACAATGTTTCAGCTTGCTATGTACAGTCAAAATGAATATTCATCAAATCTTTCACACCATCATTCCCGTTGAGCCAGACATGACTATACAGTACAAAAGTTACATTGAGATGATGTGAACAACATACACTGACATTATGCTTTATAGACATTAATAAACATTTATACATAATGGACCATCGAAATGGCAAACATCAATACAAATAAGCTTAATCCCTCAGTCGTAATAAATAAAGGTAGTTTTCATAGCAAGCGTAAGCTAAAACGTTCAATCAAGGGCGGATCTAGGATTTCTGAGGAGCTATGAGGACTGAAAAGTCTGAATCTTTTAAGATTTGCAGGGAAAAATGGACCTCGAGGGGCGTATTCGCCATGATAATTCCTTAGATCCGCCCCTGGATTCAGTATGAATATTATATTGTAAAAGGAATCAATACATGTAGTTGCTATTCTTGCTTTATTTATATTTGTCCAAAAGCTCCAGTATCGAGTACTTGAAAGCATTTGTATTTAATATGTAAACGTTTGGTACAGATCTGTTTCTTTTCTGCCCATGATGCTACATTTTTTAATAATAAATGGATACGGTACATTATCCAATTGTTATTACCCGTCATCATGGCAAATATTTGGGTTTCGCTGTATCAATACTCGGCAGGCGTGTTATGTCCCACGTTCGTTAATGTATTATATATATGCAAAGACTAGTATGTTACATCAAGACAACTGGCGATATTTGTCGCCACCCTTGTGGTTAAAAAAATGTCTATAGAAAAAAAACCCAAACAAATTCGTGCAAAAATATCGAACATAGTTTAAAGCCAAAGAGAATTAAAAACACCTCGACAGTTTCCATTGCAATGTGCATTGCCGTGGGCAACTACAGAGGTTGCGGTTGACCGTCAAAAGACATTGATTGTGTATAGTTTTCATTAAGAGTCATAGGCGTATGGGGTCCCATTTTTGTAAGGGGTGTGTGTGGGAAGGCTGGCTTTTACCCGAATCGGGATAACAAAATTTATTTAAATTGGCAATACTGCCAAATGCAATAAACAGTTGCAAACGAATCACTATGCATTTATATATGGATTACAGCCGATTTTGAAGGTAAAATGATGGAAATACAAGGTAAAAGGACTAAGATTAACAAATGTTGCCCAAATAGCTGTATAATATTTGCTCAAATTTGAAGTTTTAGTCGTACGCTTATGGTAAGACTTGTTTCATGATCATGGTGCGAGATAGACTGATATCAGTATGTGTTATTTCCATTTCACACATACATGTAAGGATGCATACTGCTGGAGAATCTTCTGTGACTGGTATCAGAACCTCATATAAATGATCGTAAAGGGGCCGTTCAATAAATGTGTAACGCTTTAGGGGCGAGAGGGCAACGTGAGGTTTGTTACTAAAATATATGGAGAAGAGAGGGGATGTTTTTCAAGACTGATGGGATGTTTTTCAAAAGTAAGGTTACGCTTTCTAGACAGTATCTCATTTTTATTCAGATAATGAAAAGTCATTGATAGTTTGTTCTTTAATATATTTGTTCTATATAGTGTTTATATAAAACCAAATCAAACCAAAATACAAAGAGAAAACACAAGAATTATCAAATGAAGTAGTTGTAGAAATGAGAGTTCTGACGCACACAGTCTCATTGGATTAACATGAGCAAGGTAACAGACTCAGTAGTACCTTCCCAACGTGTGACAAACCCCAGATCTGAAACCAAACCGACGGAGTAACTCGCTGAGCGTTATGAAAATGGTGGACATTCCTAAGTTTCAAACATAACATTTACATCAACGTGTTTAACTACGAAAAAGGTGACATCTACCCATTTCGCATGACCTAATGTTTTGAAAAGCATATAGATATGCGTATGATTACAGGTAAACGAATGTCTCACTATTGCTGGATCAAGGACTTGAAACGACTTTTAGGCGATACAATGTACCACAACTTCTTCAATTTGTTTGCAGCAAGGTCCAAATTGTCGTGGAAATTCGTTTTTTCTGAACTAATTATACAGAGATGGGAGAGGGAGAATGGGAGTGTATTAAATTCTATAATTTGCTTTATGTAATTGTTGGACGACCCTTAAGGCCTACACACCAGGCAAATGATTTGTACTGCGAAAAAGAACACACACACACACCGGTTTACTAGGGCGGATCTGGCACTTCCAAGATGGGATGAATATTCTAAAAAAGGAATTCTTGAACTCCTGGGATTTGCCTTGTCAGTAGAAGACTGTTTCATCCATATACGGAAACTGCATTTAAATGCCAAGTCGAAATTACCAATGCTTTAATAAAAATGAACTATCGAAAACAAAGGGGTGGGGTGTCACAAGATAATTAGAGGGTCCAGTTACATACAAGTATTAAAGTCGCAGATCCCAGTTTTAACCCACAGAAATAGAACGTTTGGTTTATCAACAAATAAGTAACACATTTGCATGAAGTTACAATAGGAGGAAACAAAAGTCTGTGAAGTTGAAACGAGGAATATACCGTTACAAATAAGACTAGAACTCGTCTCCACAACCGTTACTTCTCGGATGGAAAAATTAATTTTGTGGTATTAGAAACATCACGATGGCCATCAAACACTTCGTATGTACGGAAATGGATAATCTAAGCAATAAAATGTCTGATTCCAATAGTAAAAAAAAACAGCCGTAGTAGCGAAATGTTTTCTTAGTGTTTAAAAACTAGGGTCTGTCACTTTAATTCGTCTTTAAATGAAGGAGTGGGGCAGTTCATAATCTTAAAGAGTTTATGGAGGATATGCTTCCTACAACGCTTGCTTCTGACGCTTCAGGGCAACAGACCCCATGCCATCCCCATTAAGACCCACTTCTAGGGAGTGTCTTTTCCAAAAGAAGTTCAATATCTGTCCGAACTGAACGTGCTCTCGTGCCAGTCAAAGATCTGTTTGTACATGGAGGACGGCAGGGCGAAACAGAAGTCTCGCGGTCCTTTCCTCTGCCCCACGAACACCCAGATGACGATGGCGAGGATGATGAGAAGCAGCAGACCAAAGATGATGCCCAGCATGATGGCCAGGGTTGTGGGATCGATCCCGTATCGACGGCGACTGAAGCGGAGGTTCGGCGTCACGGGGGAGGGTGTAGTCACGTTGTCTGAAAATACCGAACAGTAATAGTGAAAGGTTAACTTTGTGTAACAACACCACTTGAATGTGTTGATTAATCATCGGTAATTAGAGGTAAACAATTAGGGGCACAATTTACAAAGCCTGTTTTTGACTTATCCGCGTGTAAGTACATACATTTATTGGGCTGAATTTACAAAACCTGTTTATGACTTGCGTGTGTGTAGCATGCTACATTTATAACGCTTAAACACCTACATTTAAGAAAGACAGGCTTCGTAAATTCAGTCCTTGATTATCACATAAGTCTTCAGAAGAAACCCACTACGTTTGTCCAGGAGCAGCAAGAAGGAAGGAAGATAATGTTTTATTTAACGATGTTTTATACGTTGATTATATTTTATATGGGTAATCAAGAATTGTACTAAAAACAAAAACACTAATTATTGTTGGCGAGTTTCCATATTAAGCTACCTACCACAGACTTTCCCGTACGTCCAAGTAGGGCAGAAACAGTAGAAATCGTCAATCCAGTCGTGGCACTTGGCCCCAGATAGACAAGGCATCGGGTTACAGTCGTTGAGGTTTATCTCACACGTGTCGCCGGTAAAACCTACAGGTAAACATGTAATAGGCATCCATATGTTTATTTCATAATTCAGATATCATTGGTAAGTATTAACACATGTATTGCTAGTAAAATATGTTGTAATAGGCATCATTATGTTTATTTCTTAATTCAGATGTCATCATTGGTAAGTATTAACACTTGTATCGCCAGTAAAATCTGCAGGTAAACATGTTGTAATAGGCATCAATATATTTAACAATAGATATCATCACTGGTAAGTATTAAAGGGACATTCCTGAGTTTGCTGTTTTGTAAGATGTTTCCAACAAATAAAATATTTCTACGATTAAACTTACATATTAAATATATATTCTAGTTTATAATATCATGTGTGTATTCAATGTGTTTTTGGTCGTCTTAATATTTGTAAGAAGACCAAACTGGATTTTGTCTTCATAATTTCGTACCTTTGAAAAATATATAGTTTAGGAAATAAAATGAAATTTAACCTAGTACAAATATTAGATCGATTAGAAACACGTTGAATATACACCCACTAATATTATATGCAGAAAAATATATGTAATTACAATCGTTAAAAAGTCTCTGTTAGTCGATGACATCTTAAAACTTGCGGCAAACGCAGAAATGTTCCATTAACACTTGTATCACCAGTAAAATCTGTTGTAAAACATGTTGTAATAGGCATCCATAGGTTTATTTCTTAATTCGATGGACAAATATCATCATTGGCAAGTATTAACACTCATGTTGCCAGTAAAACCTGCAGAAAAACATGTTGTAATAGGCATCAATATGTTTATTTCTTAATTCAGATATCATCATTGGTAATTTTAACACTTGTGTTGCCAGTAAAACCTGCAGGTAAACATGTTGTAATAGGCATCAACATGTTCAGGCTTATTGCTAGAAAATAATCGGAGGGTATATAATAAAAGCAAAACAGATCATAGGTTACCACTGGGTGGACTTTTCACCTGAACACAGCCGTGTGGTCAAGCTCATTTTGGACTTAAAAGTTTCGAATGTTTGTTCACCAGCTATACTTATTCAAATGAGTTTTGTCAGGTGCTAATTTAGATTTTGTGAACGTCTTGCAGTGGCAGTCCTAATTTTGGCGGTGCAAAACGTTTTGAAATCTTGAAATTGGACATTATATTTTATGTACTTTGATACATTATAAACAGCAGTTCTACTCACTACAATCTTTCTAAAAATTATAAAAATTAATCGACTGATTTCTAACATTTGTGTACATGTAATTTTATCCTTTGTATCATCTGGTAGAAACCCTAATGTTTATTTCTTAATTTCATGAACATATGTCATCAGTGGTAAGTATTAACACTCATGTTACCTTTCTTTCTAATGTTATATTTTGACAGGAACGCATAAACATTATCTAAATGTAATTATTGTTCAGTATAGTTATCACAAGATCTTCACAATTATTGGGACAGGAATTGGTGTATGTTCTTTATGATATGATATACGTTTTATTTTCTCGTTGGGAGTGCCACAGCCACCCCACCCCATCATGTTGTTGACTACAATATTTTATTTCTAAAACTTTTCCTTTCCATGCTTAAAACCTTAAATCCTTAATACCATATTATTATTCTCTGACACAAATAAAAAGGGGTACTGTCGGGATCATGCTAAAACTGTTTCAAACATTACATCTAAGCCATGCCACTAAGGGTAAGATTGGAGCTTGGAACGCGCACGGCACTTCATTTTCATACCCCATGTATATATATAAAAACATATATATATTCCAAACTGTACTCAAGAGCATAGCGAACGATCGTCCAGGACTCCATTACATGTACAATCTATACCAGCGGAAAACGTTCCTGTGCATGGTAAAAAGTTGAATAAAATCATAATCGCAAGTTGTAAAATAATAACATGTTCAGAAGACGTGCCCAGCCATTATGTTCAAAACTTTATACTCGATATTGCAATCGCACGTGTTCTTCGTGTGCCGCACGTGTTCTTCGTGTGCCGCACGTGCAATACTCGTAACCAGATTTGCTGATCACGTGGTACAGGTGCACATGTCCTTGTTAATTTTGCAACGAAAAATGGCAGTGGCGTAAACCACTGTCTAGAAAAACAACTCTGATTAATTTTAAACGGCTTTTACGCCATGCCACGCCTATCTGAATTTGAACGTCACTGCGCGGTCGGGATGCTCGAAACTGGAATGGCGCATAATGAGGTCGCAAGACATTTTGGCGTGTATCGAAACACGATTCAGAATTTGTGGCGACGTTACCAACAGCAAGGCAACACCAGAGACAGACCACGTTCAGGTCGCCCGCGTGTGACGTCACAAATACAGGACAACCATATTCGGGTAACTCATCTTATGAATCGATTGACAGCCAGAACCATCCCTGGGTTGAGAGCAATCAGTGCCAAGACAGTTCGCAACCGTTTATTGGAGCACAACATTTCACCGATTTGGACAGTGATGGTCGAAATCGAGTCTACAGACGTCTTATCGAACGCTACGCTGACGCTTGCCTTGTGCAACGTGCAGGTTTCGGCGGCGGGAGCGTCATGGTGTGGGAATGCATCACATCACACGGGAGGACGCAGCTGGTGATTATGGCTGGAAACCTCACT
>JAECMU010184677.1:0-11672 GCA_016106625.1 Dracogyra subfuscus
TACAATATTCATATAATTTACTTTTATAACCTGTAACCATATCATTTGTCAACAATTGCTTATCTTGATGTTGCTAAGTCTGGTGATTTTTGTCCAACCTGTACTATACATGTATAAACTAAAAAGATGAAGTATTTAGGTGTTACTTTTTCATTGGCTGCAGCATCAACTTTTGCATTTAGCTCTACATTGATTGTACAAATGTAGCTTCATTTCTCAGTAAAGCTTCATTTATAGTTATATCTATGAATGTTCTTCTCAATACACATTAAAATTTGTTTTTTTTAAACTTTATTATTTTAAAATTTAAATTTAATTTTTAGAAGTTTGATTTTTACAAAATATTTTTACATATTTTAATATGCATTGAGATGGATATCTATAGATGCACTATCAATGACACTGAATAAGTTTGGGGTATAGGCAAACCATTTAATGAAGAATTCTTGTTTGCAATTTGCCATATATATGTTTAAAAATTAAAATATATTATATTTGGCCTTTTGCCGGTATTTTTATAATCATCTGATTTAATTGGAATTCAAAATATGAACCCCAGTCAGTACAGAAATTAGTGTTTGAACAGTTTCTTCTTTCTGTTTCATTATTATCTGATAGGCCAAACTGTCAACAATGTATATTAAAATAAACTGTTGATGGTTGACAATAGCAAAAACCTCATCGACACAACTGATTTGAATTCCTCCATCCCAAGTTTTATGATCTAATGACAATATGTATCTTTACCAGTTATATCCTTCACTGGAGGAATGTTGGTTTATATATTCTAATTCATGTTTGGAAACCCATATCTGCCAAGGAATAAACTTAAGATTTAGCAGAACATTCTATTTTCAGAACAATTCTTTGACACAATATTTATTGTATTTGTAATTTTGTACACCAGTTTGGATTCACAAAATGGAATATTTGGTATAAATACAATATTCCTTAAATTGGTAGATTATCAATAATTCACTGTTTGGTCAAAACATAGAAGCATAAAACTGCTAATTAATATATATATTTTTTATATCTACATAAATCCACGTTAAATACTCGAACATGCTCCCTTGAATGTCCACTTTTTCTGTTTCTGATTCTTAATGGTGAAGGCAAAAATATTGAAAATAAAAGTAATTTATTTTAGGTACATGTGCATTATCTAGTCAGTTTTGCAAATTTCTTTATATATAGAGAGATTTAATACATTTTTAATCTTTACTCAGTTTAACCTGCCATCTTGAATGTCATGTCCTGGCTCAATGTCACATCCTTGCTCAAAGTTCGAGGTGGTTATTTTAATCATTTAATACAACCAGTCATCATTATACCTTTTATTTATACTTGGAACATTGAGGAGGAGGAGAATTAAAAAGGATATTTATTTCTGAAAAATTGTTTTTAAATAAAACTAACTTTTATCTGTCAAATCAGCCAGGACGTGACATTATATATTTTGAAAAATAATTTAATATACTAATTATGATATGAAAGAGGCAAAGTAGTATTTTCATATGTAGCATATTTTAGATGTGATGTCTCGATATCTAATTTTTAAATTTGACATACCGGGTAACAGTAATGAAATATTACCAAAAACCAAATGTCACGTCCTGGCTTACAAAAATTATTTTTTCAAATAAAACTGTCATTAAAACCCATAAAACATAAGTAAATTGTCAGTAAAAGTATGTTTGTATGTGCTTAAGGGTGTTAACTTTAAGTTATAATAAAAACTTAGTTTAACAGATAATTTTGAAATTTCCACACCCATGGACCAAATACCATGGAATGGCCCTTATTCAGAGCTGATGGCAGGTCTCAGATATACTAACGTGCAGGAGAGAGAACATATCCATATTGTGTTCGGAAGACTGATGGTTTGGGGCAGTATCTGTGGCCAACAGCAGGCAGACCTTATTGTCATTAAAGGAAATCTGTCTGATGTCAGGTCCATGCTTGCATACTTGCACATGGTGGACATACACGCTATTAAAACATGTTCTTTGTGGTAAGATTTATTCACCTTCATTATGAGTGGTCCTTTATGAAATCACATATTTCACCCCTAGTGCTGTTGTTGATATTATCATTTTATGGATTTTATAGAGTATACTTGTGTTTATTTATCGCCAAATTATTATACTTTCAAGGTATAACATTTTCATCAACTTGTGTTTTATGTTGTCTTTAATACTTTGAAAAAATAATTGGTATACTTTCTTTTAATTGTCAGTTTAGATAGTATGAAATGATTTAGTCCCCAAATGAAAATTGTCACAATGTATAGGGCTGTTTTTACATGCAACAACTGAATAATTGATCGATCAGGGCCTGCTTAGTTGATGCAGTGGTGTCAGAGTTCACACTTACACCGTTTAATTAGAAAGAATGCGGGACCATGTGATATGGGACGGTATTCGATGAGCGACATAATTTGGTAGTTTAGGATACTTGCCCATGGTGAAGAAAACAAATTAATAATAATAATAATAATAATAAAAAAAGATTAAAAACATGTTGTCTGCTTAAGTATATTTTCTTGATAGATTTATTTTACTGAACTCTATATTTTATTATATTCTTTTCTTAATACATACGCGTATATCTCTACTATTTGTTTTGTATGTTTGTTGGAAAAATTGTTGGGTTCGAATCTCAGCAAACACATCTAAGTTGTTGGTAAGCGGGCAGCATATAGCCCAGTGGTACAGTGCCCGCCTGATGCGCAGTCGGTCTAGGATCGATCCCTTCAGCTAACCACTGGGGTTTTTCTCGACATATGTCAGACGCCGATATAACCGTAATTCTAATGTGTTGAGTGTGTCGTTAAACAAAAAAAAAGAAGAATGAGAAGAAGTTGTTGTTAAAGGTGAAACAAATCAGTCTGTGATAGTTCGACAGTGTAAAGGGGCCATGCAAATATGTAATGCTGGAGGGGTGGGTGGGTGTAGGTCTAAGCATTATGTGATGGTTTTTTTGGGGGGGGGTTAATAAATTAAAATAAACCCCACCATAAACACTCTGTCACAGCAATTGTGTTTAACATATAGGTAGTTATAGCTAGGCGTATACATACTATAAGGATTTGTAAATCAAATTTCCCAAATCGCAAAACAGTAAGCAGGTAAAATTATGTTATACTGTATGAATGGGAGGGGGTCTCCGTGTGTTACATATTATTTTGGGGGTTTATGGTCCAGCATTACAGGGGGGAAGGAGAGTGTCTAATTTTGACAGAAATAGTGTCATGTAATATTTGAATGAATGAATGAATGTTTAACGACACCCCAGCACAAAAAATACATTGGCTAATGGGTGTCACACTATGATAATGGTGTAATATTTGAACAGCCCCAAAGTCATTAGGTCATGTCTGTTAATATACACACAAAAAATATATTGACAAAATTGTTTGTATTGACCCGTCAGTGGGAAAGTGTATATTATATCATCATGATGAGAGAAGCTATTTGTTATTTACTTCTACTTAGCATCACACACACGCACGTACACATGCACACACACACACACACACACACACACATATATATATATATGTATGCACGCTCGTACATACAAAGTGAGAGAGAGAGTTACAGACACGGACACCATCCTGACTAATGCTAACATGAACAATCTGGAAGTTCTGAATAAATATACTGTTTAGGACCATTTTTACTTTTGTTATTACTGCTATTGATTGCAACCCTGACTGTGGAATGGTGCATGTAAAAGATCCCTTGTTGCTAATCCCTTGCTTGATTGGACTGCTGGTGATCTCTTGCATCTGCCAGTGCAGGCAGTTCCTCCTACACCCCCCCCCCCCAACTTTCTTTCTTGAATGAAAGAGTTTACTTTGCAAGTTCTTGCGCCCATGACAAGCATGTGCTACAACAGCTTGTTCTGAATGTGCACTTTAAATCCTATGACATGACATGACACATAATTGGAAAGAGTAGTCCATGAAGTAGCCCACTTCGGGTTTCATCTCTATATCTGTGTGGTCTTTTACCATATGTCTGACACCATATAACTGTAAATACAATGTGTTGGGTGCATCATTAAATAAAACAGCGGGCAGCATGGCCCAGTGGTAGAGTGCCCGCCTGATGCGCGGTCGGTCTAGGATCGATCCCCGTCAGCTGACCACTGGGGTTTTTTCTCGACATAACCATATGTCCAACGCCGATATAACCGTAATTTAATGTGTTGAGTGTGTCGTTAAACAAACCAACAAAAAAAAAAAAAAACGTTAAATAAAACATTTCTTTCTTTTTTGCTTTGCAACTGAAACAGCTATAGACTGAAGTAATGTTTTTTAAGAATAGAATATTTTTTAATTAAAACAATGTACATGTACGTGTATTCTACAAATTAGACATGTATTTAATAGTAGACATTTGGATTTTTGTATTAAAATACGGTAGTTCAATATTTCGATAAAACATTTACATGTACATTAATTTCAGTTTACATAATGACATTTACTTTTCAGTTAGATGTAAGCAAAACCAGCCATGTCAACATCCTTTTATGCTGCAGATAACATAACTGACAGGAAAACTGATGTTTTCACTGTGAAAGAAACACCCAAAAGTGAAATTGATACAGTGTATGAAACTGAAAGATGTGTGATGTTTATAGAACATGGCAGATACAAGCGGGTATTATATTTTTATTATCTTTTCAGAGTTGCAATTACAAATGGCTGGATTCCTAAAATTAACTGATATATCAGTATGGAACATACAAAACCTTTTCAGCAATAGCTAATATGTATATACTGGTATCTATATATTATGGTCGATTGTTTTTAAACATTCATTCATTCATTCATTTACAAAACATTTTCATATTTTGTTTGTAAACCTGGTTTTTCATTGAATATGTGTAGACAAAATATATATATGCATAATTTTATAACATCAACAAATCTCACATTATTGTATTGTCATTATACATATATTCCAGGAATCTTTTAATTTTATTTTATATCCTAATAGCTTTTGGTTATATATGTATTAATTTCATTTCACTGTGTCATTTCTATTCTCATAAAAAGAGCCTTTTATTTATTTATGGGTTTCATATTCTGGTTGAAATTATTTAATTTCTTTTATATAAACCATTTAATTTTTGATACGGTGAATTGTTATTTGATTTCATCCTATAACATATCCATGTCATAAACTCATGTGGTAATTTACTTTATTAACCCAGTTAATAATGGTATGCAAATTTATAAGGTCTGTAGTAATGTGTTGCTGTGGATGGGTCATTTGTTTACAAGCCAACACGACCCATGTACCTGAGAGTAACATTTTTAAAGATTTGTTTTGAATTCGTGATGTCAAACTAATCTGTGCTAATCGTGATGACATCATATTATCAATGGAGGTGACTTTAGTACTGTAAATTAGTAATAAATTATAAAAAAGTGTTATATGATAAATAGAATTAGCTACTTGTGTTTTTTAATATGTCAATATCAACATCATCTAGTTAATAGGTATTTGTCTCGGCAGAGCCTCAACAAATACTGATTAACAAAGACTCGGTTGATGTACTTGTGACGAATCCTCTATATATCTTATTACCATGTTAACATTATTTTTGGTAAAGTTATAATCGGTTTTTGACCACAAGTATAGATGGGTTTGTGAAAACATCATGTGAACCTTTAATTAGTGACGACTAATAATGCGCATATAACTATGACATACATACACTAATATGGAAATACTTGGTTTAGGTGGCCTTACAGTTTCCAGATGAGTGCTTGGTAGATTCTGTTGCAGTTGTTGGCAATCTGGAGGGAAAATGTGATGTAGCATTGTTCATTCTTGGTGACACTTCATATGGAAGGTATATAATCATATCTTATTATTGTTCTCTTTTTTAAAAACATGGCAGAAAAAGATACGAGTCATGACACAAATAACTCATCTTGAATGTATAATGTAATATGCAAGCCCATTTTAGCAGCTCCCAATGCTTCTGATTGCTTCTCCTCTGTTGAGTCTGCACTGCCAACCACCATCTTTGTACTTGGTCGACTTAGAAAGTGATATATATGTGTTACTTCTTCACAAAGTGGGGATGGGAAGTAACACAGTGGTAATACAGTAGGCCCATTGGGCTGTTTCTTGTTCCAACTATTTCATCAGGACTGCAGTTCATGTCAAAGGTGGTGGTATGCTGTCCTGTCTCTAGGTTGGTAAATATAAAAGATCCCTTGCTACTAAAGAAGACTATATGTCAGAATTACTCAATATTTGGCATTCAATAGCTGATGGTTAATAAATCAATGTGCTCTAGTGGTGTTGTTAAACAAAACAAACTTAACTTTTAGTTTTGAAATCAATCTTTGTTTTGCTCTAAGTTAGGGTTTTGCATTTAGGTCTGTTTCTTTCAAAAAATCTGTTGTATATAAAACCATTTCATGCATATAGTTCTGTTTCTTTACATAACTGTGTTGTATATAAAACAACTATATGGTATGCAGATTAAATTCTGAAGAATTCTTTGTATTTTATTTCTTGCAGCTGCTGTGTGGATGAGATTGCAGCTGAACACAATTTGGCCGATTGTATTGTCCACTACGGTCCAGCTTGCCTCAGTCCTGTTTGTAGACTTCCTGTTCTGTACGTTTTTGGTCAAAAACCTTTTGATGTGGACCACTGTGTAGAAACATTTAAGGAACTAATACCTTCCCAGAAGCAGAAAGTTGTGTTGATGTATAACACTGTATATGCATATAAAATAGGTATATATATATTATAATATGCAATGCTGTTTAACAGTTTCCAATCATTCTGACCACTTCTTTCTTCATTTGTACCCGATGCCGCATTCCATAAGAATCATTCAATCAATTACCATACACACAAGATGCTAAATATTGAGTACAAAGATGAATTCCATAAATACAACAGCGATTGAAGTCAAAATATGTGTATTGCCTCGGCTAATGAGAGCTTGCTATCTACACAGTGCTGTTTTTTGGAGGGAAGGCTACAATACTATGGTACCACAGAGTTTCTAGAATTTTTTTAAAATCCACTAGCCCTGGGATCAGTGATTTTTGAAAAAGTTTCGCAACAATTTAAAATTCACTAGCCCTACTTAACTTTAAGTTAATACAATTCTATTAGATAATAGTAAAAATCAGATATGTCACATGAAGAGAGAAATATAGCTTTAAAGCACTAACATTGGTGGATGGGGGGAAGGATAGTCATTCATTACAAAATAGACTTTAACTGCAAAATTTGACAAAGCAATTTCACTAGCTGTCGGGCATGGTAATAGTAGTTACAACATTGAATATTATTAGCTAGGGGAGTGGGCTTACCACGGATGAAATCAAATTGCAGACATTTATTGCCCAGATAAATAATTAACTGCCACTTTATCACCAATGGCAGGAGTGATTGTATTCACTGTTTGGGTCTCATCCATCTTTGACTCGGCTAGCTGTTATTTGTTACAGTGCTACCTACATGAACGATAGACAATACATTGTATAGGAATTAAAGTTAACATATACCTTTGGTCGTTTAACATTACTAAAGTTATGATTTCAAGTAAAATGGCTCTTTATAATTCTCCACTAAAATTTGTAAATGCAATATGTTATTTTTCTTTTTTAGATGTGTTATTTGAAACACTCATTAAACTATACCCGTGTCTGCTCTTGTCAAAGCTAGAGCTGCCATCATCTGCACCCCTGGAAACCACGCCCTCAGAGCTAAATAAAGACTTGAATACATGTGACACACCTGCATGCGAAATACACAAGTGTGGGCGGATAGTGCAGTTACCCCGTGATGAAAATGTAGACTCGTACATAATATTTTATATTGGAAAGGAGTCACCAACATTAACAAATCTAATGATGAACTTCAACAGGTGTTCTTTCTACACGTATGATCCAAACACCTCCACTGGTAGAAGAGAGAGTCTGAACATCAACAAAGCACTGATGAAGAGGTATTACATGGTCGAGAAAGCAAAAGATGCCGACATTGTCGGAATTGTTGTCGGAACACTAGGTGTTGCCAATTATTTACACCTGATCAGTAGGCTCAAATTGTTAATTAAGACTGCAGGAAAGAAGAGGTACATGTTTGTGGTTGGCAAACTGAATGTGGCCAAGCTGGCCAATTTCCCTGAGATTGATGTTTTTGTGCTTGTCGCGTGTGCAGAAAACACACTGATTGATTCGTCTGAATTCTATAAGCCCGTCGTGACTCCGTTTGAGATGGAGATTGCTTGTAACAAGGCAAGACAGTGGACTGGAGATTACATAACAGATTTTCAAGATATTTTGCCAGGTGGGTTAGTCTTATAATAGAGACAATGCTACATGAGTGGCCGTTAGATACTAGTTATCTTAAGAGTTGTTTTAAAACTGATTTTAAAGTGATTTTTTAAACAATGAGGTACGGTATACAGTAAGTGGACACGAATATAGAATTCTGTTTCTTACATATCTTTAAAAGCCAGGTTTTAAACAATTTTAAACATCTTTTCCTATGAAAAGCTATTTACAGCCCTTGCACCTGTAGCTAACTTACACATCACAGAGTAATCTGTTTTAAGTTAACCTATATGCCAGACTGACAGACCAATCAATTTAGATTGTGCAGTTTATTCATTGGCTGTCACAACTGGGTCATCACCTGTAAGCAGCCAGTTTTATGTCTTTAAATTATTATTGCACTTACATATGTTATTGGTATGTGTTATTATAAATAAGGAATGTTGTTCATACCTATTGGTGTGTAACAAAATATCTTTTTGTTGTTTTTAGTATTAACTATTCTGTGCTTCATCATGAACATAAAAAATGTTTAAGTTCAATTGTTATGATTCTAAATGCATGAAACAGTTGATCTATATTGAATTTTATTGAACATCAGTAGCATTATATTTATAAATGATTTCCATACATTGTAATACTAATAGATTTTATTACTCAACAGGAAAGGAATTCCCATTATGTAGAGGTCCAGGCTTTATGTGTAAATGAAAATTAACTATGATATTTTTATCGTTATTAACTATATTTTTTGATATTAATTTATTTATTATTTTATCCTTCCCCTTTAATCAGAATGTGCACAAATGTAAAATAAAAATGAATGTCAAAGTCATGGGATATCAGTTTGATCAATTGAAATATTTTTAAAAAGAAAACGTATGAACAAATAATGTTATTAGTACTAGAGTTCTCTTTAGTATGTGAGTTCATAAGAAGCTAATAATGGAAACAAGTGTTTTAAAGGATGACCATGATTTTAGACTATAAAGTTGGAAGACTGTTGATAACTAGTTAATCACACATTTAAGGCTGTTCCAGAATTGAGGTAGAAGACTCTGCAGATCCTGTTCTATCCCTCAAAATGGAGGGTTTTTTTAACCAAGAGTTTGCTCAAATTACCGAGTTATTAACAGGAGTGAAATGTAGATAAATGTTCACATTGCCAATTTTTATTACACTTCTTCCTTTTATTTTGGAAAGGAAGAAGTCACTTCTCCTACCTTTTCAATTCTAGATTAGGGCCTGGCCCTTTAATCATTAATTTATGCAATTTTTCTCTATGCATGAATACTCTAATTGGTTTAAGTAGAATTTTTATTTGGTGGGTGACAGACGTTACCATTTAAGGAGAACTATGCATCTGGCTCTCTATTACTAGCTAAAGAGCTCCATCACTACCTTGAGACTAGTTCAAGGAGTTATTTTTAACTTTCCTTTGTATGTGAATTTAGAAAAAAACTACTACAAAAGGATTAAATATCAATTTTCATTATGGTAACAACCCCTGCAATTGTGAAAATATACACAGCAAAAACAGGCTGTGAAATCAAAATTGGATATAGTCCACAGTTACAAAGTGCCATGGAGAATTAAAATATCCATGGCAATCTGTTATAATATTTTAAATGGCTCTCCATTATCCAAATTAGTTGAGTAATTAATCACTCTCCTCAATTTGTTTTTCACAGGAAGGAATATATTTAGTATACTCATCCATTATTAGATGCTGAATATCCTCCAGTCATAGAATGTTTTAGTTTTTTCACAACCATTGCTGTTTGTTGATTTCTGTACAACTGTTATTTTGTTGTTTTATAGGTTCAGCAGATTTTGTGGAACTAAAATCAGCTGGCAGTGATGAAGAAACTGAAGGCGATGTTTCCTTGATCAGTAATAAAATCCGTTACTTAGGAAAACACACGGACATTCCGATGGTCAGTACCGATGTCCTGCCAAGGAACGACTCCAGCACTGTCAGCACTGTGAAGGCTCAGACTGCAGGTGAATTGAAGGAAATTTAATGTGTTCCAGGTTCAGGATGTATGGAGACATGTCATGGAAATTTTAGCATAGCCAGGATTTTAGATTGGGAGGCGGGCACTCACATTGTGGGGGTGGTTAGCTGTGGTATAGGGAGACAGGAAACTATAAAAGGAGTTTGTGATAGGGGGAAGGGAATGCCATATATACACTTGAGCTGCAACGATTCACTCACAGGTTATCCGCTGTACACATTCGTTATGCAGAACACAAAGAACCAAATAATTATTATTAACAACATAATTTATTTAATTTCCAATGTCTCATTTCAAAGTTTACACATCCTACTATTTAAATGCTATTTTTGACTTTTGTTTACCAGTGGATTGCTACATTCAGAAAGTACAGTATTGGTAGACTGTAATTATTGGTATTTGTGAATATTTATTTGCATTCAAGACCCCATATTCATGATACGTATAATATTTGTCAGTTGGTTTATTCGTTGCAGCTCTAATAAACACCTTCAGCTGCACCAATGTGGTGGGGAAAACGTATTGTAGCTATAAGTCCATACTATTCTTCTACTAAATGTTTTTTGTAAATAATTTCAGTTTAGTTTGACTTGAAAAAAAGTAAAAGTGTTTTGGAAATTAACCAAAAGCATTCTGTTTTTGTGTGCAAACAGCTCAGAAATAAATAACTTCTAATAAATTCCATAGTATGAAAAAAGACGTTCCCTGTGACAGAGTAATAAGCTCAATTAATATTGTTTTAAAGCCAGTGTCACATATCAATTGTGGTCCTAAGCTCAAGCTAATATCTTTTCCAAACCCAATGTCAGTTGACATTCCAAAAGCCTAATTGTGATGATTATTTGATTTAAACATATTTACATTTGTGTACATTACTCTTCTGATAATGCTCGCAAACATGTTATTTTTTCTTATTTATGACTACCTGGCTCTAAAACAATTATATACTAGAATTTTGACAAATGGTTTAATATATGTACGGTAGCAGGTTTTATAAAGCAGTTTTTGTATATATTTTAAGGCAATAATTAAATGGTCATTTTATATTTTATTTTAATTATGCATAGTTTGGACAAGCTTAATCTGATTAAAATTAGCTCTGCTTGGTCAGCATTGTCTGGACTCCCATGTGCAGGTGACATTTCATCTATAAATAACAATTCAAATATCGATCAATTACACTTCACACTTTATAGCATTATTCAGGAGCATACAAATTCTAAAAATATCGGGCAAGACTATTTATGTAATAGGTGAACTTGTTCAGGCTTTCAAGCGGGCCCTTATTTTCCTAATTTTCCTTATTTTTTGACAGCAGCCCTAAT
>JAECMU010184731.1:3515-25977 GCA_016106625.1 Dracogyra subfuscus
ACACTGAAAATATAACATAGAAGCATAATGAGGTATTATGGAGGATACTGTAGAAGGTGCTATATTTTTATACACAACACTTTCTGGCTCTCACAGGCTATGATACAACAAAGACAAAAACAATTCTGTAACCTACACATCATGTACAAATGTTGAATAAGTAAAGGTTTAAAACTCACCTGAAGATAGTGACATGGATTACCAAGCGCTGTCTGGATTGCCGATCTGGGAGAAGCATAGATGTGTTGTTTGACTGTGGAGACTGAGTTGTAGTAAAAAATCTCATAAAAAGTCTGACTTTTTGGAGACTTTAAATGCTCTCTGAAAAATAAGATAACTAGTGAATACAGTTTGTCTATTATTGTATGCAATAAATACCTTATTATTGCATATATAATACACACACAGCTTGCACATACAAACTACAATTGCATGTAGCTTATATACTGCAGAACATGGTATACATTTAGTTTTCCACATGTTGAATTCAATCATATATAACTTGTATAGGGCTGAATATATTTGGTCTACCATTACATACAATGTTCATGCATAGAAAGAAAGAAAGAAATGTTTTATTTAACGACTCACTCAACACATTTTATTTACGGTTATATGGTTAAGGATCACACAGATTTTGTGAGGAAACTCGCTGTTGCCACTTCATGAGCTATTCTTTCCGATTGGCAGCAAGGGATCTTTTATTTGCACTTCCCAAAGGCAGGATAGCACAAACCATGGTCTTTGCTGAACCAATTATGGATCACTGGTCAGTGCAAGTGGTTTACACCTACCCATTGAGCCTTGTGGAGCACTCGCTCAGGGTTTGGATTCGGTATCTGGATTAAAAATCCCATGCCTCGACTGGGATCGGAACCCAGTACCTACCAGCATGTTGACCGATGGCCTTACCACGACGCCACTGAAGCTGGTTCATGTACTCATACATTTTAAAATATCACCATGTATAGGTTACATGGCTTAAATAATGTTCTAACCACTGTATAGCTTACAGAATGATTGTATACTGTTAGTATATAGAGGTTATTACCAGTGTGTTTCAGTATCGTCAATATCATATATTAGGAATAAAAATTGTATTATGCTCGCATAATGTATTATTTTTTATTCTTAGTATATGATATTGACAATACCGAAATACACGAGGGTAATAATTTCTTTATCATATAAGCTCAAGCTTAATACAACATGTTTTTGTAAACTGTACACGCAGCTTTAATTCCAGTCCGTCATTACTACATATTCAAATGATGTAAGAATATGTGGTGCAGTGTATTTTTGAATGGAAATGATGTCATTTTGGATGTCCTTACATCTAAATAAAGTTATGCCTCACGTTTTTGTTTTCTGAATGCTGGACAGCTTTCAGTGTCAAATTGCCATTGAAATGTTTTTATGTGATGACTATGAATGCATACGCCAATCATGGAGTGTCACCCAAGTACGTTTGCTTAAATGTCAATAAACCTAGTGCCTAGACCTTGACTAATTAACATCTAATTTGCAAAGTTATCAAATTCTTAAAGTATGTGATCTGAAAATATCACATACTTTGTTTGCACTGAAAATGTCAGATATTATATGATAAATTCAGAATATTACTGTGCTTTAGATTACACACAGCTCTGTATGGACGGGACGATAATAGCAAACACAATGTTACCTGAACACCTCTGTAAAACACTGAAGAATTTCACTTCTCACTCGTTCATATGGAGTCTGTTTCTTGTTCTTCTTCATTTGCTGAAGCGACTGAAAATAAATGATACAAATATCCTGTTATAAACAAAAATATCAAAGTAGAATTACAAATGGTATAAACAGCTCAAGGAAGGCCTGTTTTGAATGCAAGTAATAGTGTTTTACTTTAAAACTTTGGAGAAAATATGGCTGTTCGGATCATACTAATATTCCTTGGGGAATATGCCTTTGTTTGAGGTCAGGTTAAGTAGACAAGAAAATAACCCTTAAAACAAACAGTACAAATAAGTTGTAAACAGAAGTTGAATTAAACAACCCACCTTTCTCAGATTGTGCAAATCTGTCTTCTTTGGAATCAGTTCATCTGTAATTTGACTTTCATCTTCTGGATCTTCCAGTTCTATAGGAATAATGAGACGTACACCAGTGACATTAGCGTTCAGACACAGCATTGTCAAAATTCTCAGTGAACTGGGTGTAATGCAGTGGCTTAGATTATCACTTCATATGTTCACGATTATTGAATATATTATTAAACACGAACAAGATAAACTTATCTTCAAATAACTAATATGATAATAGTTAATAGAGAATAATACAAACAAAATAAGTATAAATTAATACATATTTTTGTGTCAAAATAATTTTTTAAAGTCACATCTACTAATGATTTGAAAAATGCAATTTGCATACACACCCTCTCAATTTATAGTGTTCAGATGAATGTATTACAATTACTGAGTTAAGACTCAAAAGCTGAATAACTGCACTGTTAGTTTTAATGTGGAGGTGTAAATTATGTTCACTGGTGCTTCCAGTCTGTAGGCTATGCCCAGGAAACATGTTCATACCACAATATTTGTTAACAGCCTAAACAAAAATCATCATTATGACCACAAGACACACCTTATAAAAACTAAAAACTGGTTTGACAAAACAATTGTGTAATGGTAATGTACCGTCTAGATGATCCAGCTTGTCCTTAAGATCAAGCAGACATTTCTTAACATTTTCAAGTGACAACTCTGGTGAGTCCTGTAAAATTTCAATACATTGAGCTAACATTCTAGATAGCTCATCCTGTGACATAAATCTGAAAAGAGAAATTACTACAATGTTAAACGAGTAAAGGTAAATTGAGAACCACTATTTCCTAATGAAAATGAACAGTTATAAACTTAAGGTAATAGTTTATGCATATAAAAGTAAAATTAAAGCTGCCATATCCTACATTTAAAGGACACCAAAGAATGTTATTTTATGGAAAAAAACCATTAAAATGGATGAATAACTGGTTAAACAATAGCAGTATATTCAAAATGTCAGCTTAAAAGAATGCAATACACTTTATTCCATGAACAAGCATTCTGAGATTACCACTAAAGCAAAACATCCCCTACGGGGTCGCACAAATATTGATATCAACTAAATTCAAGGGCCATAACTGCCAAAAATGTGCAACTTCCCATGAAAGTCAAACTTGATCTATCACTCTACTCGAGAAAGCTATACACAAAGTTTAAACTCAATATCTTGAGGCCTTGTGGAAACAAATGCCTGGCAAACTATGTGTGGGACATACAGAAAGATGGACATAAAAGCTATAGTCCCCTCTGGTTGGACTCAAAGTGGACTAATAATAAATATTTGTAAATTGTTACGATGATCACAAGAGACAAACATTACCCAAGGAGCTCCACGGATTCTTTATATCCCTCACTGTCAACTACATCAGACTCCAGAGCCACTGCATACAGCTCACGTAACTGAAATATTATAATGATGTTAACAACAAAATGCAATTAGTCAATTTGTATGTTAAAAAATCGTTATATAGCAATTTGCTTTAGACAAATTACTAAAATGTAGAGCCCACAAATTCAGATTTTAAGACATTGATTATTGTTTTGTAACTTCTATGTTACCCAACAAAGAATGCCAGAGAATTTATATTGGACTACTGAAGGCAATTTTATTATTGTATGTTAAGCTGACAACCCCAAATGCTTATTTCTTTTATGCATGTTTAGGCTGTATAAACACACACGTTGTAAATCAGGAAATGCTAATATGTCATGATAATAACTTTAAGACATTAAAAAACATGCATCGTATAAGCAGGTTCCGTGAATCAATAACACTTCTACTGTGGCATACAAAACAGAACAATGTCTATAACATTTAGGAAAACACATACATAACCTGTTTTTCATAATATTTATTTTAAAATTAAAAGTTTATTTTGACAAAACTATTTGTCAATGGCCATTATTAATTGTATCAACGATAAAATCATGTGCACCGACAATTCCGACAAACTCCTTGGTATGACATTTTACACCAAAAAAATTCAACATGCTATTGATTAAATAACAAGAACAGTAAACAACAATAATAGGTTTACATGTATAGGACTGCAATGATTTTCACTAAATTTAAGTTGATGTATGAAATAGTGCATGTTGCGTGACGGCATAATGATAGCAAAACTTCTTTTGATCAGCCGATCCTAAAAATGCAACATTTAATCTGCCGACTTTGCTAAAGTTTTATATCATTAATAGGTCACTAATGTGGATTCCACTAATATTTTATGATTTACAGTAATCTAAATGGTCAAAATATTTACAACTATATATTTAGATATTTACCTGTTTTCCAAGTGGGTGCTTGGGCAGGTTGGTAACCAGAACATGCAGACAGCGTAACATGGGGAAGAAGATTCTGTGATATTCGTGAAGCTTGCTAAACAGATCAACAGCTTCTTTCTAAATCAGAAATGTAATTCTACATTTTAGAAGTTAATATTTTTTCTAGAACATGGATAAAGAATTTGATCAAATATTTAGTTACACTTTGTACTTTAAATATTACTGTGTATTCGAAACTGTGTTTACGATCAGATGAAAACAGGTTCTCATCACACCACACGTTTAGGTTTAAGAACACTTTCTCTGCACCAGAATAGTGTTTCAAATACATGGTAAATGTTTTGATTTTTTTTTTTACCAAAATAGCTCATAAAAATGGCTTCTACTCCAAATATTCCTCTCAACTAACAATTCTACTACCAGGGCTTCTAGATTATGGTAGCCCCATTCTCATGGCTAGTGATATTTAATGTTGGGCTAGTAAATAACTAATATTGCCATGCCCGATGGCTAGTGATTTTTTTGGGGTCAAATGTTGCACTTAAAGACTACTTTGTAATAAGAATATTCTGCCCCAACCGACAGCCATATGTTAGTGTTTTAATCTCTATCTCCATCTTTAGGTGACATATCCAATTATTACTATTATTTAGTAAAATTGTATTAATTTAAATTGAAGTACGGCTAGTGAATTGTTAATTGTGACTAGTTCATTTTTAAAATCACCGATCGCATGGCTAGTGGATTTAAAAACAATTCTAAAAGTCCTGCTACCGTACTACTTATCTATTGGTCTCTCAGGTCATAGAATTTCTTTCTTTCTTTAAAAAGACAAACAGGCTACAAAGTTTAATTTAATCAAGATTACTGTTCTGTAAGATGGAATGTTATCAGAGAACAGAACCCCCAAAATATAACTGAAAGATTATCTATCAGCACCTTTAAATATTTGTCATCTTCAAGAAGCATTCCAATTTTGTTTGCAGGACAGGTCTCGACATACCTGAAAAGATAACAAATACAGTGCGTAAGAGAAATTATCCCCTTATCAGTACTCGAAGGGACATAGCATCCTGGCCAAACATACATGACGGCACTGCTCTACTGACTTCTATTTCTCATCCAATTGTCACAAAACAACATACAGTGAAACTTCTCAAAACCAGATCCTCTGTAAATCGCAAATCCCTCAAAACCGGACATTTTTTGGTGGCTCCCCTTTAAATATCTGTGCAGAAGAGAACCTCTCTAAATCAGAAGCCTCTTAATAGAGGACGTTTGACATGATCCCAAGGGTGTCCGGTTTAGATGAGTTTCATATTTTGTTCACATTTAAGCTCTTTGCATCTCAATGTTAATAAAAATTACCATGTCTATAGACTTCATTTCTCATCTGAATTCCATGAAACTTTGCATTGTTGTTGTCAAACCAGGAGGGGATTTGCAACATTTCTGGAGCCTTGTTTATTATTAGAAGATGAATGGCCTACAGGTCAAATGGGGACAGATTATAGCCAACTAACCTATGCTCCTGGATAGACAGCTCAGATAGCTGAGTTGTGTGCCCAGGACAGCGTACTTGAACATAATTGGATATAAGCACGAAAATAAGTTGAATTGAAATGCTACATTTTTCCATTAGCAGCAAGGGATCTTTAATAAGCACTTTTTAACAGACAGGACAGCACATCACAATGACCTTTGATATATCGGTATTAGAGGCACTGATCAGGATGGGAATTTTTAAAGATAGTTACATCAAATCTAGATCTGGGTGAACAGAACATTTCACCAAATTATCTGTTAAATACAGGTCTCTCACACTGGAAAACTGTTTGGTTTAACCAATTTTTAAATATGTAAATGTATGTTGAGTATTTCCTTGATAATTATTAATGTTGTTAATTTATGGAATATTTTATTAGCAAAAAACTCAATGTTTCTGCCACTTTAATAAATAAAAAAATGCTAATTTTGTCATGTACAGGGTGAGCCCCGAAATGTCAAAAATGGCAGAAACCAGGTTGTAACATAATTTCAAGTATTACATAAAATTATTTTGACAAATCATAAAAAACAATTGCTGTTTTTAAAATGGACAAATTTGGGGAATACCAGAGCAAGGACTGTATATTTGAGTTATAATATGAATGTATATACGTCATGAAGGACTGTGTCTGTCGGAGTCTCTCTAGCTGGGTATGAGTGAGCTGTGACACAGTGTCGTGGAGGTCAGCCTCAGGACAACACAGGTGACTGAGCGAGTCTCTCATGTAGTGATCCAGCAGGCAGAACTGAAACACACACACATATATCACATACATGAAATTCAACATTTCTGGAATGACCTGTAACAACATTTTATAAATCTTACCAACAGCCTCTCACAATCATGTGGTTGATCATGTGTCAGAAGCTTTAATAAGACAACAGTTTGTGTAAAATATCCAAACCTGCTTTAAACATTATGTGTCAGAATCTCGAATATGACAACAGTTTGTGTAAAATATCCAAACCTGCTTTAAACATTATGTGTCAGAATCTTGAATAAGACAACAGTTTGTGTAAGATATCTAAACCTGCTTTAAACATTATGTGTCAGAATCTTGAATAAGACAACAGTTTGTGTAAAATATGTAAACCTGCTTTAAACATTATGTGTCAGAATCTTGAATAAGACAACAGTTTGTGTAAAATATCCAAACCTGCTTTAAACATGGCATATAATGAGAACATATTATGATAACAAAGATATGTTAACAACTAATTTAAAAAAAAATTAATAATGTAAAAATCATTTGTGTTGCCAAGAAGTTGGGAAATAAGAAAACATAAAAGGTGGTAAGTAGGGGACAAGAGGTGTGATTGAAGGCGTATGCTTTCCACCCACCCTGCCCAGTTATGCCAGTCACAAAAATGGAGTTGCAGAAATTTGTATGAAACAATAAGGAATTTTGGATTACAGTGCACATTAGGTTTCCAGAATTGTCTAATAAAATGTTAATTCAAAGTGATTAAAGTTTCTCCAGAAACAAAATGGACATAAAACTTACATGCAGACTTTTGACAAAATTCACCACCGAGAAATCATGATAAAGGAAAACATCAAGAAGTAACTGGAAGACTTTAGCACCAAGCTTGAATGGATAGTCGGGTGTCATCAAAACCTGAAGGATGTAAAACAAGTTATTAAACGCAAAACAGTGAGCAAAATAGAAAATCACACATATAACTGATTTCATTTCACATTTATATTCCATACAAAACATAAAAATTGGAGAAAACTTGGAAGTGTTTTCTCTTCTATAGATACATTACCTGTCCTCAACAAGTGCACACACACACACACCCCCCCCCCAAACAATGGGATGGCCTACAATTCTTCACTGTATGCTCCCTGTAGATGTGGTCATGTGACTTCAACTTACTTCTTTTCCTTTCGCTGGTCTGAAGGTGTGTTTTTGGCTCTGTTGTTTCGAGTCAAACTATGGGGTTTTTTAACTTTTTGTGTCTTATTATGGTGGATTAGTTTCCTCCATTGTTTTATAATGCTTGTCGCTAAATTCTTTTGGCTTTTAATGCTTGTTTTAAGTGTTATTTATTCAAAGTTTGTTGGGTTTTGTTGGGTAGACTTGTTGCAGTTCATAATTGTTTTTTCTTTCTATTTTATAGATTGAAACCTATTCTAAATGTCTGATGTTTCACATGTTGTTCGAGCTTGTACTCAGTGTATGAAGGTCATGTTGAGGTGACGACCTGCACAACATCTGGCCAGCCAGTGACTAGCTGTGATCAGTGTACTGGACTGTTGGGATGTTCAGACCAGACCACTTGCGTGTTGAGGGGGGGGGGGAGGGAGGGGAAGAGGTGCACTTATTGAGGACAGGTAATGTGAAAAGAAAAAGCTGAAAAGGGAAGTAACTTTTGTTTAACAAGGACATTGTTAAATGAACTAACTGCAAAATGTGATCCATCATTAAAAGTATAAGGCATGAACAGAGCATATTGTTTTTCCCTCCGTTTTAGTGTTGATCAAACTGTTCAACAAACAAACTAATTAAAGCTAAAAAAACCTCAGTCTTCTTCACAGATGTCTTACTAATTTAAGTTACCCTAAGACTGTCACGTTACACGGACACTGACAAACCTTGTTGATGACCAGAGTGAGGTAGTCAGTGGAGGGAGCAGCCTGGAATTTCTCCATACACAGCAGAGAAGACACGGCGTTTGGCAGCAGGCGATGAACAACAGTGACCGCTGTAGCAATCCCAAACACCAGCACAAAGGGTAGATCATGCAAGTAGTTGCTGGTAAAAAAAATAAAAAAAATAAAATAAACATTATGATCAATTATAGAAACAGAAGTAAAGTAGACATGGTTTAAACCGGGAGAAAAACTATTTATTGTCATCACCCAAGTTAATATTTTTAATTAACAACAAATGTATTTTATAAGTACTTTTCTAAAGGCAGTATAATAATTGGACTGAAGAAAAGGGATCCATGATTAGTTGGTTCAAAACAAATATATTTATGATTTGGTTTTAGAGTTTCTAAAATTGTAAAATACTCCCAGTTTAACTGCTAGAAATGTTTTCCCTCTCTCACACTGAAGCTCAACAAATCCTGATAACAATGTCTTCAACATTATTTAAAATACCAAACACAAGAGAAGGAAATATTTTATTTATCAACGCACTCAACACTTTATTTAAAGTTATGTGGTGTCAGACATATGGTTAATGACCACACAGATATTGAGAGGAAACCCACTATCGCAACTTCATGGACTACTCTTTTCAATTAGTAGCAAGGGTATTTAATATGTACCATCCCACAGACAGGATAGTACATACCACAGCCTTTGTTATACTAGTTGTGGAGCATTGGCTGGAATGAGAAATAGCCAAATGGGTCCACCTATGGGGATCAAAACACACAAGAGATAAACTGATTACAACATAATAATCAAGAATTATTTAAATACCAGTCCCAGTCAGACACTACATGTGCAATAGCATGTCTGTAAATCAGTTTAACTCTGTTTGAAATACCTGCATATGACAATGAAGTCCTGCAGCACTTGAGGAGCAAAGCTCTCCATGTCTTCCAGCACAACAACGAGAGGTCGCTGAGAGGTCACATCCACAGCAGCTGCTTCTCCAGTCTTCACTTTCCTCTTCTTGGGTGATACTTCATTAGCCTTAAAAATAATAATTAACTAACTAAGACAAAACTAGGTAAACATTTGTCGACATGGTATATAACATTTATCACAAAACCAGAATTGCGTAAATGACGTGCAAACGTAACCATCGTTCTCGCTATTTTTACGTCTGCAGTACTTATGTAAAAAATCTGCGAGAATGTTCAAGAATATCAGCCTACTCTACCCAACCCCCCCCCCCAAAAAACCCTGCTGCTGGTAATGTACTTGGTGACACAGAAAAGGAGGACAAACAACAACGGGAGGCACCACAGCAGCAATGAGGTCTAATTAACAAGCTACTCTCGATCTAATAAACTCCAAAACTATATTAGCTCTGTATCCTTTTTTTCTTTTTCGGCCGACCGTTAAAAAATTGCACCAAAATTCCTTCGTACAGAAATGTGCATAATTAATGCTCCATTCAAAATTCCATAGCCCCACCACCACCAATCCCGTCTTGGACGAAAGAGCTTGCTTCGCAAGCTCTTGCACCCACAACAGGCGTGCGCTACAACAGTTTGTTCTGAATGTGCACGTTAAACCCTATGACATATGACATGAGGATGTTCAGAACTCATCTTAACTTGCAATCTAACTGAAATTAGCTCCACTATTAGATGTGGATCTAACAGCAGCCAGTTGGAACTCATGTCCACCAATCGAAACCTTACTTGCAGAATCATGCAATTGATTTGAAAATAATTTTAAAACATTCCAAATTATTCTGAGCATATATGACATGTTTTGTGTGAATTACAAATGCCTTATTTAGAACAGTAGAACTAATTTTAATCAGATTGCTAACAGCACTACGTAGACTAACATTTAGTCTGTAAATAATAATTTAAATACTGACCAATCACACTTCTCCTTTTATAACGTTATTTGGGAGCATACAAATTCTAAAAATATCGAGCAATTATTTTAGTGGCCGCAGTACAGCGAACCATACCAATACGTACGGGATTGGTTATCAGTCTTCAATTTTATATTACAAATTTGTTATTTTTTAGAAAACAAACCCAACTAAATCAGTCTTCAGTTTTATATTACAAATTATTTATTTAAAAAAATAAAACATGTTTTAAGGCATTCGTAATTCACACAAAACATGTCGTATACCTCAGGATAATGGGAATGTTTTCAAATTATTTTTACTGGCATGATTCTGCAAGTAAGGTTTTGATTGGTGGACATGAGTTCCAACTGACTGCTGTTAGATCCACATGTAATAGTGGAGCTAATGTTAATTAGATTGCTTAACTTGTTGTTCCACAAGAAAAAAGAAGAAGAATACAACATAACTCAGAAATTTAAGGGAATTCCAAATCAGGCTGTCTGACAAAGCAGTCTAAACACTTGTCTCATTAACTGACTTGATGTCAGTTCGATATCTGCAATAACCACTGTCAAGTTTTACCTTCATTATACACTTTTTCTTGTACCACGTTACTAGTGATGTCATTGTAGTGGGGTAATTTCTTTTTCTTGGTACAATTTCTTCATCATCTTCATCTAACATCTGTTCAGATAAACAAACTAGTAAGATATACACATAACAATCTCTGTTTTAACATTTTGTTTGTAAAAATGAAATACAATCACTGTGAATGAAAAGAGGTTATAACTACTACCCTGCAGAAGTTATCACAGCAAAAGAGACAATAAAACAACATATTTTTTATCATTCAGAGATTAAAAAATATATATACAGTGTACCCTCGATTTATCGCCCCCCTGATTTAACGCCAACCTCACATACCGCCAACTTTCTTTAAAGTACTGTTTTCATTCATGTTTATTTCCCTCGATATAACGCCACCCTCGCTATCCGCCAACGACGTTTTTGAACCAAACTCCATTTAGCCCTTATAATTCCCTCGATTTTGCCGCCAATGGTTTGGTCACAAAGTTGTTTATAGTGACATAATTACTAGCGATCTGTTGATTGGGGAAATCCTAACACTGATGTACACTGGCAGTACACAATGAATCTGTTTTTGTTTATTGTGTAGCAATTAACGGATGTAAGTGCTAGAATTGTTTAGGCAGGCGCAGTGTTTGTGTCAAATCAACACCCGGTATAGAAAGAATAGCCGCTTTAGTGATCACGTGACAGAGGGGTGCATTCGATTCATTATTACAATGCATTTTAGATGTTACAGTCCTCTCGATTGTATCGCCTGTGCTTCAATTAGCTATAATCAAGCGGCTCGACAGGAGTATATTGGCCGTAATTAAGCTCTACAGGAGTTGTGACTTTTGTTATCGTCTAATGATTGACAACACCACTGACAGTTAGTTGTTAGTGCAGTGATTCCGCACTTCAAAGAAGTAGTGGTACAAGACAAAAGGCCGGTTTGATGATCACGTGACAATAAGGGATTTGATTGGTGCATTTGAATGGGCCATTCTGGGTAATGTGCGAGTCGCGATTGAAAATGTATGACAATTAGTACATGCAGATGTATCAAATGGAAAATATGTTTGGTGGCGCATCCTTGGCACCCTCACTTTAAGGCCAACTCAATATAATGCCAAAATCCTGTAGGTACCACAGTAGGCGGTAAATCGAGGTTATACTGTATATAAAAGGTGATAGAACATAGCTAGATTTGGATGGTGTACTGATTAGGCAAGGGGTCAGGATATAGCACTATGGTAAAGCATTTGCTTGATGTACAGTCAGTTTGGAATCAATTCCTATTGGTAGGCCCATTGAGCTATTTCTCGTTCCAGCCAGTACACCATGACCAGTGTATATTAAAGGCAACAGTATGTGCTATCCTGTCTGTGGGATGGTGCATATAAAAGATCCCTTGCTACTAATGGAAAAGCGTGTCAAAAATATCAAATGTTTGACATCCAATAGCCGATAATTAATAAATCACTGTGTTCTAGTGGTGCCGTTAAACAAAACAATTTATTTTCATTTTTATTAGGCAATCTGCTTTAAAGTTGATAATGTCTCCGAAAATGTTCCATCAATATAATTTAGATGTTAAAATCAATGATATCTGTGATTTATAAATAATATCTTTATTAGTAAAATTATATTTTGTACTTTTAATCAACAATTTTTTTTTTTTTAAAGATAATAATGTACAAACCAGATGAGGATTTGATGTAAAATGAGAAATCATTTTTGTTATTGCGCTCTTCAGGTTTGGACAGTCCTTGGATCGGAGAGTTGAAACAAGGGGAGTAACTTTCTCCTTCAGAAGAAGAACAAGGTTGGTGAACATCACAGCATGATCTGGGGTGTTAACACCTTAAATAAACATTTCAAATAAAATATCATTTATTAAAACACTGGAAGGCTTTTTGAGAATAGTAATCTGCTCCATCTACTGAGTGGAGTGAGGCATATAGCATTGTAAGAATAATATGTAGGAAGCAATGGTGGCATCAATAGCTGCAGTACATTTCCACCTGCGATCTACTAATGAACATACTCATTCACAAGATGATATATACTGTTTTTCTTCTATCATATCAAAACCATTGATTTTTTCCAATTATAATGTATGAAAGCTAACATGTGTACAGCAGTAGAAAGTTATGTTTTTTTTTTTTTTACAAAGGTCGACAAAACAACAAGTACCAAACTGAGTGGGAGAAAATGAAATAACGGAGCCCTTTAATAAACAAGGTTAGATCTTGCACTCGCCAAATTTACCAATTGCGAATTTTGAAAGCAGATGGCAAATTTCACTTTAACATGGTGAAATAATTTCATGTAATAACAGACATTTTGTTAAAATAACTGGGATTCTGCAAATGTCAACAGATCATTTTTGCAAAATGTTCTGCTAATCCAAAGCTAGCCCTGTACGAGACCAATATATCACAACAAAACATAAAACATTACACTAAGCAAACAGTTAACATGGACGACAAACTTGTCTCTGAAAATGGCACTGCTTCTCTATAGACTATATTTAACATTGACACCCCTTAATCAATTAAAATACCTGTGATCAGCGCAGCAGTTGGAATCTCGTGAATTGCTGATGTCCCAACAACCGTTTTATGATTACCATGGCTGGACTGGGCGAACTTGAGAAGTTCATCAAATATCTTACTGTTCATGCTGGCTTGGAGATCCTGAAAGTATCAATAACATCAAGCAAACTGCTTACATTGCTCGGAGCACAAACATAACTAAAACAACAATAATGACATAAATCCAAAGTATGTGAATCCTGAAAAGGCCACATAATATGAATTCTAATTTTCAAACTTTTAGTTTGCATTCACCTTGGAATTTAACCCATATTTCATTCAGATTCCACAAAATACATGTTCATGAACAAATAAGACCACATCTCAATGTTAATATCACAGCCTGTAGTTCTTAATAACATTCAAGAGCATGTGCTTTCAAAACACATTTAAATATGCTACATATATATTTTATTATATACTCCATTCAACCATCTATCCATTTTCTGAGTAACTGCACTTCAGGTTCATGGCCCCTCAACATCGACATTAAATTACATGATAACAAATTTAAAATGAACCAATTTTATAAGTATTAAACATTTTTTATAAAGGAAGTCCTTAGTCTGCGGGGGTCTGGGAAACTTCGCCCTTTGCCCCCTTATAAATCCAGCACTGATTACAGTGTCTAATTTCTAGCTGTTAACATTCATGTAAAGGTACATATATCTAATAAAAACTTTCTTAAGGATTCATAACAATAAATATTACAAACATTGACATATCTAAAAGCCAATTGAAAATACCACAAAAATTAACTCTGCTAGCAAGTCAGCTTTAAAAACATTTAAAATACACTGAAACAAACATTTATTTTCGTGTCAATGCTGTCCCACATGTTCTGACATGCCAACAATCGAACTTTGCCAGCTCCATCTTTTTTCGGGAAGTAGTCCTCTGAAAAATAAAACGTAAATTTAGAGAATTGAGAAACTTTTTCCTATCTCAAGTACAATATAAACATTCAGAGTTAGCTCTGGGTGAGGAGAACAGTTTGCCAAATCATCTACTAGTATTTAAACTTGAAAAAGCAGTTATTTTCTAATAAAACAACAATTATTCCGGTAGCCCCACTCCCATGGCTAGTGATATTTAGTGTTGGGCTAGTAAATAATTACTATAACAAGCCCAATGGCTAGTGGGAAAAAATACCATTGTCAAATGCTGCATTTACATATTTTGTAAATTTTATATGAATATCCTGCCACCTCTTTCCACCCCAATCTAATGATTTTTAAGCTCAATCTCTCTTTAGGTGACATAACTGATTATTAGTAGTAGTAAAATTGTATTTATTTAAAGTTGGGCTAGTGAATTTTTAATCATGGTTAGTACATTTTTAAAATCACTGATCCCATGGCTAGTGGATTTTTATAATAAAATTGTTTTGAAAACTTTTCAATTTGCAAACTTGGCAAGTGCCAGAGCTAGGCATGATATTTCAACCAATGACATACCTTTTCTGGCCACTTTTTTCTTTCCTTTATAGGCAAAGCAACCCTGTAACAGATAAAAAAAAATTTAATTGGGCTAATAAAATGTGTAAGTGACTAAACTTTTGGCTAAGCTTCTGATGTGAACAAACTGTTACATATAATCTATTTTAACTCTGTAAAGTCTTTGAACCAAAGTAATAAAAACAGACCGACAATGTGTGTCAATTTAAATATGCATGCCAGTTCAGGGCTGAAAGACATGTAGACTATTCAAAGAGTTGAGTTCAGCCAGACTGAGTGAAAACAAAACATTTGCTAGACTGGCTTGTGCGCTTCATGTTAAACCAAATGGACACAATGGACAACAATTATATAGTTTGCGAACATTATGAAGAGTCAGAAGACGCCCACGTGTAAAGAGACATCATTGCAGACATTTAAACAACACGATTACACAGTGGTAGATTTTGACGTAAATTTGTAGAAAAACAATAGCTGTTTGCATCAATGAACACCTAACTGCAGTAATTTGGTAATTTTATCGCAGTATTATAGAAGAAACCTGCATCATTTTATCATTAGTAGCAAGTGATCTGTTATAGGCCTATGCACCATCCCAGACAGGATAGCACATACCACGGCCTTTGATATACCAGTTGTGGTGTGCAATGGACCCACCGATGGGGATCGATCCCAGAACGAAAATGCATCAATTGAGCACTTTACCACAATCACCAAAGCGACAGAGAGTAGTACACACACAGAAACAATATTACATTCACGTTTTTCCAAGGTGAAAAAAGGGATTTCACAGTGATAGAAATACGCAAAATGTTTCACTTGTCCACAGGACAAGTCTGGTGTCATTTTCACTTGTCCGCCTGTATTTTCACTTTTCCAAAGTATTTACCCAATTCCCCACCAACTGTTTCATAATTTGCGCTATGTTGTTGCTGTTGATTTTAGCGCTGTGTTAAATGATTGTGATTTCCGCCTGTAAAATATCTAGACTTCACTGTATATTCCATTTATTAAAAAAAATATATAATAATAAAATAAAATAAAAATTTAAGGTCGTTTTAAAATCCAGCTAACTTATTAAATTTCACCTCAGTCTTACCAATCTATATCTAACAAATATGATTATTGTAAACTAATTTTATTCAGTGTACTTTTAACTGCAATTTGTATGAATACTGCATGTTCATTTCCCGTGATTGCGATCTGTATGCGTGCTCTTGACCATGGATACGAAATTAACAAAGAAATAACCGAAACTGCAGTTTGGTATTCATTGATGCGAACAACTATTATTTTTCTACAAATTTACATCATGATTTACTCCTGTGTAATTGTATTGTTAATGTCTGCAACAATATCTTTTGACACGTGGGTGTCAGTTGACTCTGACGTATTTGTTTGAGTGTCGGATAGATTATGTAATAGTTTGTTCACATCAGAAGACAAAAAATGGCTTAGCCAAAATTTTAGTCACTTGCAAATTTTATTAGCAATTTTTAAAAATAAAAAATAGCCAGTGGCTAATTTGGCCCTGAATAGTGCCCTGTTAATTTTGGACAGCATTTGCTCGGCTGTGGACTGCATCACAGCTTTCCATGTTTACGATACTTGAGACTTGAGTCGTACACTAACATCGGTCTAAATTGATCTGATTTTCGTAGGGATTTCCATAATTCATGAGCAGGGTATCCCAATCGACCAGAAATGCATGTCAATAGTACCGTTCGCTGCATTATAAAAATTATAACGGAAACCAAACAAAATCACGAAATACATGTTTTTCAGCCCAAAATGTTCACTTGTCCAACGGAAAAGCTCAAGCCATATTCTGCTTGTCTGTGCCAAATCTCACTTGGCTCGGACAAGCAGACAAGCCTTATTTCGAACGCTGTTTCATCTACTAGTCATATGTCTGATTGGCATGTGTACCACTCTGGCATATCAAAGGCCATGGTATGTGCTATCCTGTCTGTGGGATGGTGCATAGGCCTATAAAAGATCTCTTACTACTTCCGAGTACAGTTTCTGGCTCTAGTCAGAAATCGTGCTCAAAACGAGTGTGCTTGAAGTTGAACATTGAATTGATACAAGCACATTAATTTCCGCACCTGACCTGACAGTCATTTGTGGGTATACATACATACATACAATGAGTTACCTCTCTAACACTGATAAAAGTACCAAATATCTGACATTCAATAGCCGATGATTAATAAATCAATGAGCTCTTGTGGTGGTGTTACAAAAAAAACCCTTCTTTTTTTGTGACTGTCAGGCACTGGTCGGTTTTGAGACGACCCCTAGAAGACGTCACGGCTGGGTGAGCGATCATGGGACACAATGTCACAATATAGGTTGGTGTACTTAGAATTCTGCTGTCCAGAGTTTGCCGAAGCTTAGCTGAATCATGAATGTGGGTGCTGTTGCCAGTGTTGGGTTTCTTTCTGAAGTGTGTGTATTACTATTAGTGATTAATATTTGTTTTTAATTAATTAACTCAAAAATGATCGATGTAAAGGTGTCTGACGTCGAACATAGAATTGTTGTGGTATTACTATTTGAGCCTAATAATAGTAATACTTCCATAGTAATAGAGCTGAAATCTTTTGACAACATTTTGGTTGTCAGCAATTGCAAAAAAAAACAAAAAAAACAACAACACCATAGCTTGGTCTCTGACTGTAATGAGAACATATTTATGTCCAAATGTCCGTCTAGCTCTCTTACACTGAAGTTACAGTCACAGTACTCGGGCTAGTACCAATATTGCCAAAACAGACCACGTTACAGAGTTCTTTTAATGAACCAAACAATCATCAATTGGGGAAAATAATCCCAAACACTTCCGTCATAATCAAACATTTTCAAACCTGACTTGCAGACTTACCCTTGACACTGACTCCGCTGTATCCATTGAACAACACAGAAATAGTTTGATTACCAAAGTAGAAGGCTTCGCATCGTTTTTATTTCCCGCAAACTTCGTTTTTCATATCTTTTTTTTCTAAAGAATAAACCTAGGTTATCTCCCCTACCAACAAAATATTGAATCTAGATAGCCAAAGTACTCCGACGGAAAGAGAGCTAGCCGGACGTTTGGACAAAGAGTACTCGGATTAGGATCAACCCAAGTAAATTTGGGGTGAAATATCCACCCATCCCACCACCTAAATAAAATATTTTTATATTGAAATAGCGTTTGTTACATTGCATTTATTTATGACGGAAATGATGTTATATACCCAAATTGGAACAATATAAATAATTACAAGAATAATAAACTATATTACATTTCGGTCAAGTATCGCTCGCTTGTTATGCGGTCTAGAATCGATCCCCTTCAGTGAGCCCGCTAGGCTATTTCTAATTCCTGCCAGTGCACCACAACTGGTATACAAAAGGTTGTGGTATGTGCTATCCTGTCTGTGAGATGATGCATATATATGATCCCTTGTTACTAATAGAAAAATGCAGGTTTCCACTCTATGACGATCTGTCAGAATTAACAAATGTGTGACATCCAATAGCCGTGGATTAATAAATCAATGTGCTCTATGGCGTCACTGCATCGGTGGCGTCGTGGTTAGGCCATCAGTCCACAGGCTGGTAGGTACTGGGTTCAGATACCAGTCAAGGTATGGAAGTTTTGATCCAGATACCAACTCCAAACCCTGAGTGAGTGCTCCCCAAGGATCAATGGGTAGGTGTAAACCACTTGCACCGACCAGTGATCCATAACTGGTTCAACAAAGGCCATGGTTTGTGCTATCCTGCCTGCGTGTGCTACAACAGCTTGTTCTGAATGTGCACGTTAAACCCTATGACATGATACATATCCTGCCTGTGGGAAGTGCAAATGAAAGATCCCTTGCTGCTAATCGGAAAGAGTAGCCCATGAACTGGCGACAGCGGGTTTCCTCTCAAAATGGTCCTTAACCATATGTCTGATGCCATATAACCGTAAATAAAATGTTTTGAGTGCATCGTTAAATAAAACATTTCTTTCTTTCTATGGTGTCATTGAACAAAACAAACTTCTTTTATAAAATTAAATTAAAAAAAAATAAAATCATATGGGACATTTGCAATAGCACCAAAACCAAGCCTCGCCCTCCACCGATCCTGATCAGGCTGCTTGTGTTTCCTTAATTTAAAAACACGTAATATATCAGATGAGAAATAAAATAATATTAATTAATCAATGTAAAAAGAAAAGAAATGTTTTATTTAACCATGCACAAAACACATTTTATTATTATATGGCGTCAGACATATGGTTAAGGACCACACAGATTTTGAGAGGAAACCCGCCATCGCCACTTCTTGGGCTACTCTTTCCAATTAGCAGAAAGGGATCTTTTATTTGCATGTCCCACAGGCAGGATAGCACAAACCATGGCCTTTGTTGAACCAGTTATGGATCATTGGTCAGTGCAAGTGGTTTACACCTACCCATTGAGCCACCGAGCCTTGTGGAGCACTCACTCAGGTTTTGGAGTTGGTATCTGAATTAAAAATCCCATGCCTGGACTGGGATCCGAACCCAGTACCTACCAACCTGTAGACCAATGGCCTACCATGACGCCACCGATGCCAGTTAATTAATCAATGTGTTCCAGTGATGGTAAGCAAAACTAAAATGGTCTTTATACCAGATGGTACTAATAATTAACATAAATTCAGAGCGTACTGCTGAAGCAATACGTCCCCTACCGGTCCCCAACAAATGTTCCTGTCTCCCAAGTTCCATAACTCTGTGAAAAAAATGGGTAAATTGCCATGAAAGAAAAACTTTATTTTTTATTTATTTTTATCCCACTGCCCCCTTTCCCGTCTCTCCTTCGAATTCCATCTCATTTCTTCCCGATCTGGCAACTCCTTATCTTCCAACTTCTTTGGCTGTCCACATCCCGGTCCTGGTCACTCCAACTGTGTGGCTGTCTGTGCCACATACCTGTTCCCCATCAGCTTTTTTTCAAACTGTGGACTTAGTCTGAACATGTCTGGGGGTGTTCAGTAGTTATTTCTGGCATTGTTAAGAGACACTTGTAACCACCTACTATGCACCCCTACTACCGGCAGTCATTCATGGTGTCGTGGATCAGACCAGCTTTATTAGCAGCAGAGGACGAGGATGCCAGGTGGGTACAGGGACTGCACCCGTGGAGGAAGTTGAGACAGTTGGGCAATGGTGTGGACAGCTCAGAAGAAATTGACAGAACGGGTCAAAACAGACTGAAGTCGTGGGAGAAATTGGAAAGTTTTATATATTAACATAATGAGAATGATATGAAAGCAAAACTTCATCTGTAACAGTACATTGTAAAGACAACAACAAAATTTCAGCTCAATATCTTGAGGTACTTGGGGCAACAAATCCAGAAAACAAATTGTTCAAGGGCCATAACTCATTCAAAAATAGGTAAATTATCATGAAGTCAGCTGGTCTGTAACAATATGGGCCAATTTCACATGTCTGGGTTATCGGTGGTTTTTCAAAATCTGTGGGTGAAACCTGGTTTAAACCGTGGGTGATCTTCAATGTGCATTTCACATGTCTGGGTTTCAATAACCTTGGGTTAACCGTGGTTTTCATTTCTATTGATATGATAAACCTGCCCATGAGGTGGTTTATCGCTGGGTTTTCTCTGAGTAACGTTTCAACATGGATCAGTTTTGGCACGGAAATCTATATCGGATATGGGTGAGCCGTCTCCAGTTCCTTTTTGATGTTTCTTCACTCTGGAAATATCCTTTTTTTGCTTTTAGCTTCATTCGTTTCCATGATCCCTTTATTTGTCCTAAATCCCGTTTTACTGTTGACTGTACATTGGACTTGTTAAGTATTTCGCTCCAGATAGCTTTTTTAGCATTGTTTCATAGGCGGCGGAAGCAGGGAGGGGGGGGCACTGCCCCCCAATAATTTTATTGTGGGGGGGTCACTGGCCCCCCAATAATCGAATAGCTTATATATTTTGTATAGCATATTATTAAGAATATATATAGCCTCATGTGGATGTTTACTACCACCCACCCACCTTAAATATTTGGGCCCCTCAATGTTCAAACCGTTCCACCGCCTATGTGTTTGTTTTCATATCTGTTTTTTTACTCTCAAGTATATTTACATAGTTCCTAATGAGGTCCAGCAGTAATTGCTTATTTTCTTCATTGAAAATACCTTTTTTTTTTCCTTTACTGTCTGACATGTTGTCATTTTTTAAAGTATAAAGATAATGAGATGTATTACATGCTTATGTCCCTTTCCTAAACTGGAGATAACCCATGCAAAAACTGTGGATTTGGTAACAGGTGAAACCTACACATGTGAAATGCACCACAGGTGTGGGTCTATGTCTAGTTTTTCAGCGGTTTTTGTAAACCAGTGTTAAACCTAGGTTTTCATATAACCCAGTGTTACAAAACCTAGAGATGAGAAATCGGCCCTATGTGTTTAAAGCTACATTGTATATACAAAATTTCAACTCAATATTTTGAGAAATGGGAAAAACCATCTAGAAAAATATAAGCAGGACAGACAGATAGACATACATACATACAGGACAGAGATGAACTCTATAATCCTCTTCCAGGTGGACCGGTATGGGATAAGTAAGTAGTTACTCATGAATGTGCATTCGTAGTTGTACATTAGCCTGTTCATACATAATACAGAATGAAAATGTCTTTGTGCTTTGCTTAGATACACAGGCATGACAACGACACTTGATGAAATCAGCTGAAAGCTTTGCAAACTGTGTGCAAAGTGGACAGTACACGGACAAAGCCTGTTGTTTTTACAAGTGGCTGGTCTCAATTACAGGTCTAAATGGCTTTTAAATCTGCAGATTTCCACGGAAGATTATAAAAAGTTTGCAATGAAATACCAACTGTTCTGCATACAAATGAGTTGGTGACCTATTGAAACTGAATGTAAAATGATTGATATTCAAAAATAAACACATGGTTGAAACAATCGTTTTAATTCAACAAAAAGAAAACAAATATGCACATAAATATCTGCATGCTGCAGCAGTGCACGAGTTTACATAATGCACAAACCTTGTGTATTTGGATGAAATGACACACAAATAAATCAACATATAATGTCAAAAGAAAAATATCATCAAATATTCTTGTAATAAAAACTGACAACATGAATCAATGAACTAGGACATGAACAGTTCTTGGGATAGCACTAAAATGAAGAATTCTTTAAAAATTCAGACCTTGCCTCCGATCACAAAATATTAGAGAACGATGTCTATGATGCACCAAGGCAGCTGGAGAGTGAGAGAGAAAACGTCATTCTACAGACTTGCATTATGTAATGGCAAAAAGAAAAAAAAAGAAAAAAACAAACAAAATCAGAATAATTTGTTAACTTTACAGTTAAAAATTTAAAATATAGTTTTACT
>JAECMU010184798.1:0-10325 GCA_016106625.1 Dracogyra subfuscus
GTGGACATAATGCCGGTAGGTACAGGGTTCGCAGCCCGGTAGCAGCTACTACCCAGAGCGAGTTTTAACGACTCAATGGATAGGTGTAAGACCACTACACCCTCTTCTCTCTCACAAACCACTGAGGACAGCGTGCATGAACCTTAATTGGATATAAGGATGAAAATATATGAATGACAGGGCTTCCAGAATAAAACAAAGTTCACTATCCACGGGATTTGTGATTTTCAATTTGCACTGGCCATAGTCAAAAAGCCACTAGCTCTACTTCTGTGTATGCCGTCCATTTGTAATAATAACAGTAGAATAAAACAAATAAAGACAAACCCAAACCACTTTCAATGCTTTCATTTAATATAATAACATATAAATCCGTCTACAATTAGTACTCCTGAAAATTGCAAATACGCGCTTTTGATATTAGCATGATGATGCAAAGCCTCAAAAGAGTCTGTGTATGCTATTTCACGCAGATAGGAATAAAAATACATATAACATGTATGTTTCATGACCAGATATAAAACAATGTGTTAAAACAGCTAATGATACGAGGTAGGTAACTGGTCTTCCAGAACTTCAATAGTGTTCAGAACTCCAAAACATTACCACATAAGTGGCAGTTAAAGCTTTATTGTTGACAACGCTATCTAGCATGTAGCACAAACATTTCAGTTGTTTACCGTCGAATCACAGTAAATGGGTAGAACATTTATAGGTCATATATATAAAGTTGTATCACTTGAATCCGTTTATGTATGTGGTGATGGACACTTTAATAATCAGTAAATATCTTGTTCCTGGAATCACTATTTTTATTAGGTTAGTCCGTGATTGGGATCAATAGAATTTTATACATATATGTTATGGTGGTCACTTTAATACCTGGAATCACTCACTCACTCTCACACCCACCCACTCTCGTAATATATATATATATAGTCAAATATAAAGTCAAATGTTGATATCCATCTTTCAATGGTTAGGACTGAACTTGTGTCCTAGCTAGCTTCTCACTGACGACTCGTCATATTGTGTATGTCGTGAATTTGATTGATTGCTAAGAAGCTCAAATACATTTCTGCTTTATACAAATTACTAAAACACGCATTACTTAGCCTTGCTTTTACAGATGTCTTACACATAGTCCAAACGTTTGGTTAATATGCCGTTTTTTATTTACGTTGGTATTTTTCTTAACAATATATCGCTATGTATGTAACTCTGGACGGCACTCTGTCTAAACCGGCATATTTTATTATCGGTACCAAGTGAATCCGGCTTAGACAAAGTCCACTGTATGCATTGATGTATGAATATCTATATATTGTATGTATGTCGAGGTTGACTATATATATATAATGGCCATTTGAGAAGCATCGGCAATACTGGAGGGTTCTCTAAAAGGGTGAGGAGTGCATTGGTCATTTGCAATGTCTAATTAATAACTGGTTACTAGTTTATTACTGGAATCAATGTCTACATGTCACTTTAATAACTGGTGTCCAATTCATTACTGAAAACAATGTCTAAATCCAGTGATGGTCACTTTAATATCTGTTGATTAGTTTGTTTCTGGAATCAGTGTCTACATGTGATGGTCACTTTAATATCTGGTGATTAGTTTGTTTCTGGAATCAGTGTGTACATGTGTTGGTCACTTTAATAACTGAGGTCCAATTTATTACTGGAAACAATGTCTAAATCCAGTGATGGTCACTTTAATATCTATTGTTTAGTTTGTTTCTGGAATTGGTGTCTACATGTGATGGTCACTTTAATATCTTGTGATTAGTTTGTTATCGGAATTAATGTCTACATATCGTGATGGTTAGCTTAATACCTGGGGCTTGTAACATAAAGCAGTCGTATATATTTTGTTGGTACGTGTTCGCCAAGACAGCGTTTTGGACAATCGTAGTTTATTAGCCCAAAACACACGTAGCTTTGGCGTAAAGTAATTGTAAAGCTAGAGTAATACGACTGTAACTCGAAACGTCGTATACAATTACAAGGGTTTTCCCTAGTTGTCACCAATGAGATCCACAGGAAATGCTTACTTGTACTGACAGAGACGGGTGGTTGTAGTCCAATGGTAGAGTGCTCGCCTCAGGTGCGATGGGTCGACGCAGAATGAATCGCCCTTGAATTGTTTCCTTCCTAATTAGTCCATACGACTGATATGTCAAATACTGTGGTATTTCAATGTCCTGTTTGTGGGAAAGTGCATATAAAAATCGCGTACTACTTACTTTTTAAAGGAAGGAAGGAAATGTTTTATTTAACGATGCATTCAACACATATTAGTTACGGTTATATGGCATCGGACATATGGTTAAGGACCACACTGACATTGAGGGAGGTAACCCGTTGTCGCCACTTCATGGGCTACTCTTTTTCGATTTTGTTTTTTCATTTTCAATATTGTTTAACGTGCACATTCAGAGGCAAGCTGTTATAGCGCACGCCTGTCTTGGGCACACACCTCAGCTAGCTGAGCTGTCTGTCCAGGACAGAATAGAAATTAGTGGGTTAGTTGTTATTGTTAGTGAAAGAGAAAAGAGGGTGTAGCGGCCATACACCTACCCAATGAGTCCTTAAAAACTCGCTCTGGGTGGAAGCCGGTACCGGGCTGCGAACCCAGTACCTACCAGCCTGTTGTCCGGCGATTTAACCGCTAGGCCACCGATTAGTAGTAAGGGATCTTTTATATGCACCATCCCATAGACTGGATGGCATATACCACGGCCTTTGTTATACCAGTCATAGTGCACTGGCTGGAGCGAGAAATAGACCAATGGGCCCATTGACGGGGATCGATCCCAAACCGACAGCGCTTTACCACTGGGCTGTGTCTCGCCAAACGTTTAAATAAAAGGAGTAGTCTGTGTGGCAGCAGTGGCTCAGCGGGTTACCCTCGCTCCCTCCTACCCTCGCGCTCCCAAGTGTAGAAATAACTACATGTATGTTAGACATCAAATAGTAGTAGTTTATCAAATATACTGAGGTGTTGTTACAAATAAGGTAATTAACAACATAAAACTGTAATTAAAGATGTAGCAGCATACAGCAATTGCGATCAGTGCATTTGTTTTCCAACATCATCTTCTAACATCGCACATAATCCAGTAAAGCTTGGCCTATATAATATAATGATCTAAACAAAAACCTCGGTTATAAGACCAACACTGACGACATAAATAACCGTTCGGACATGAAAGCCCTTTTAAAGATAATTAAAAGCCTTCCTTCTAAGGACTTTCAACAATACTCTCATAGGGTGCCTCCCACCAATCTACAGTGCCCTTAACAAAGCATGGTTTGGCAATCATTGCAGAACAATGAGAAGAAAGTATACAGAAGCGAGATCAGCATACAAACAACGAAAAACACCCGATAATAAGCAACGACTTTTGAATGACAGTAAAAGCTAAAGAAGTGTTAACAAACACAATTGGAAGACAGAACAAAAACTCACAGAACTTAGTCAACACGACACACACGCGTTTTGGAAACTGTTAAAAGAAAAACAAGACCCTACTCTCCCCACTTTAGGCACACTGTATGATTACTTTAAAAATATAAACAACAGTGATGACAACACAACAGAAGAAAAAGATCCAAGTTTTAATATAGATTTTGAGGACACTACCATGCTAAATGAATCAATATTAGAAGAAGAAATACTCGCCGTAAAACAATAAAGCCTGCGGAATAGACCAAATAATCAATATATTAAGCAAACTATCGGCTGTATGGTCCCTGTATATTTTAAGCTCTGTAATTTAGGGTTTGAACATGGCATCTTTCCTGATTCGTGGCTAGTTGGCATAATCAAACCGATCTATAAAAGTGGCGATAGAACTGTTCCAGAAATGTATAGACCTTTTACTTTATTTAGTTGTCTTGGGAAACTGTTTACAGCTGTTTTAAATAATAGACTGAAATAATATTTAGAAACTATTGATTTGGTATCTGAAGTTCTAGCCGGATTCCGGAAGGATCATATTTTTACATTATATGAACTCATCGAATTGCTAAAAGCACGGAAGAAACAACTGTATTGTACTTTTATAGATTTTAGCAAGGCATTCGACTCAGTATGGAGAACAGGACTTTGGGGTAAACAAATACAAAATGGTATTAATGGTAAATGTTTTAAAGTAATATATAGCATGTACCCGAACATTAAGTCATGCATTAGTGCACATAACATAATGTCAGATTATTTTCAATGTTCCATGGGTGTTAGACAGGGAGAAAATTTATCGCCCCTATTATTCTCCATGTTTCTCAATGATTTAGAGGATACGTTTAAAACTAATGATTGTAATAGCAATCGCATAGATAACATATTCACAGATTCCACTTTGTATACAAATATTGTTCTTTTTGTGTTACTATATGCTGATGACACAGCGCTCTTTGCCGAAAATTATGACGACATGCAGAATTTATTAAATATTTTCGACTCTTATTGTACAAAATTAAAACAAAATGTAAATTGTAAAAAAAAGTGCACATTTTCAGTGGTAATTAAAAGGATTATTTCAAAAAGTTCCATTTAGGAAACACAAATCTAGATAATGTAGAAATATACAAATATCTTGGTATTATATTTCATAAATCCAATAAATTCACCAATGTTCAAAAACATCAATATGAACAAGCTCAAAAAGCTATGTATTTTACATTTAGACAAGGAAAACGTTGCCATCTTTTCATTCAATGCCAACTTAAATTATTTGATTGTATGGTTTTACCTATTGCTTTATACGGATGTGAAATTTGGGGTTTTGAAAGTATAGCAAATATTTAAAGTGTTATTATTGCCTGTTAGAAAAGCTACCCCATTATACATGTTGTAAGGAGAACTTAGATGCTTCCCGGTAGATATAACAGTAAAAATGAGAATGATAGGATTTTGGTTTAGGATGATTACTGGGAAGCAGTCCAAGCTATCATTATTAGTGTACATAATATTATTGAATGATTATAATACACATTTGTATGATCACAAAGGATAGCTTTTATAAAATCAATTTTAGTTAATATTGGTTGCACATACATATGGTGGTCACAGTGTGAGAGTATTAATAGTGCTTTATTGTTGAAAATGTTTATTTCAACAAACCTCATAGATCAATTTTTGAAAACATGGTTTAGTCATATTGACACTTCATCGAAAGCATCTTGTTACAAAATATTTAAAAGGAGTATAGCATTCGAAAATTATTTAAATTTATTAGAAAAAAAAAGAAAAATTGGTGCCCATTGTTACGTTTTAGAGTATCAAACCACAATCTTCCAATAGAGACAGGTATATGGATACGTAAACCATTACATGTTAGATTGTGGGTTTTTATGTAACACTAATGACATCGGAGATTAATTCCATTATAGGTTTACATGCCCATATTTGAACCAATTCAGACTTCAATATATATTCAAATATTACCCATCCAAATTAAATACATACAAATTTCACGAATTATATAATTGTTAAAAAAACCTGGTGTCCTCCAAAAACTTGCGAAGTAAACATATTATGAATACTTTCAAACCCTCCGGCTCATAGCTTTATTGTATTATTATTGTGTATGCAAACCCAAACCAATTATTTATAATTATATTACCATGTTCGTTTTATGTAGATATACTTATGTTAATAGTTTTACTCTGTCATTTTGTTAAAAGTGTGAATTGTTGTATTATATATTGTTCCTCATATGCCGTGGATTACGGCCTGAGAGAAATACATGTTCAGTTAAGTTCAGTTCTCAGAACACTCTCCAAACGATCTCCAAACGGACGAATCATTCGTAGGAATAAAAGAGGGCACCTATGGGATTTAAGCAACTCAAGCCAAAACAAACTAGCTCCATTTTAATTTCGGAGAACCGTTCTAAAGTATGCATGCAAATTACCTACACGAAATAACGCAACAGTTTTTGTTTGACTTTAATCCCAAAGGAAATTTGCAAATTCAATAGCACCAAAACCACCAACCTCACCCGCTACGATCCCGGTCGGGCTGTTTGTGCTTCCTCGCACATGCAATCCCATCTCCCACCCACACCAAACCCTTTCCTGTCCTGAACTGAGGAGCCGGCGAGGACCGACACGTGCGTCCATGACATGTGTGTGCGACAATAGCTTCTGCTGAATGTGCACATTAAATCCTAGTATTTCACCTGATTAGGATCAGAATCACACCACCCGTCGCTTTTTTTAATCACAAAGAACTAATGTTACGTCCATGCAACGACTAGTAAAATGTAGTCGATCTAACCGACTGCTTCGAGTTACAAGCTCCTGGTGACTAGTTTATTTCTGGAATCAATGTCTACATGTCGTAATGGTCACTTTAATAACTGGTGATTGGTTTATTACTGGAATCAATGTCTGTATATAGTGTTGGTCACTTTAATATCTTGTGATTGGTTTATTACTGGAATTAATGTCTACATGTAGTGACGGTCACTTTAATAACTGGTGACTAGTTTATTACTGGAATCAGTGTCTACATGTCGTGATGGTCACTTTAATAACTGGCAACAAGATATCTTCATTGCTTGACGCCGAATCCTCTGACATGGATGTATGTGGTCTACGTGGAATAGGACTTGAAGCAATCCGGCTGACCTCATTCACGACTGCACATTCAGGCACAAACTGACCAGGCACTGGCAAAGTACCCTGCTTATCTGCAAATGATATTCAATTGATGATTAATTTTAATTTTAAAATAGTGTACATTGACCTTTGACATAAAGGTGTATATAAATCTATGTGCAGTATACATCTGGACATTTTCCTCCAACAAACACGTCAGCCGATCCAACTAAAATGAAAATTATATATTTTCATTCTTTAAACACGGAATTTGAAGCAACCTCTTCTTGAATCCACATCTAATATATAAATGAAGAATGCAAACACATTTTCAAAATGCATTTCATTTGTGGAGTTGTCTTAAAACATTCATTAAATGCTGCAAACATAATGTTCTTAATTTTATTTTAAATATTTTCTGATTTAATTACTTTAAACTATCTGACCGTCAGAATACAAAATGGTGGACTAATACTTTTTGCCACCTGCATATATAAACACACATTTTGTTTGGTAAGCATTACCAATAATCCTAGCATCTTGCACAAGGGGATTACTTGCACAAAACAACATGAAGATACATAATAGTATTAGTCCGGCAGCGAAGTGGGGGATTTTTGGCCTAATCCAAAATTTTGGTATTAACCTTTTTTATTGTTGATTTTGTTTAAGAACATATACTAGAACCAATATCTGACAGATGACGCTCTGTCACCTTTGGGCATTTTTAATTATTTCATGTTAAAGAATGTGTTTTAAAAAAAAACACCCAAAAACTACTTTTTCTTCTTTTTCCCCAACTAAATAAGAATATAAGGACAGGTATGTTAAAGAAATACATTCCTTCTATAAAGTGGTTAAAACCCCTATTTCTGATACCCGGATTCGGCTTTCCTGAACACTATTTAATGTTTGGCTATGTCCGCGAATAGTACGGAAATATGTCTACAATAAATGATAATTAATGGTTATATTATTATCATTATTATTATTATTATTATTATTATTATTATTATTATTATTGATTATCATTTAACAACAACATCCAAGCACAAAAACAAAAATCTGCTATTGGGTTTAATTCAGTGGTAAAACATTAAATTGTATGTCCAATACGAGAGCGACATAAAGCTTCATTCTCCCTAGACCGTCTGTATGAGGAATAAAGCTATAGAGATACTTTCAAATGCCAATGCCAAGAATTTAATGGTTTCAATACTCACGCATACCGTGAAAGTGGTGCAACCTAGTACTTCAGCGACTTATCAGCCATTTATTGATGTGACCCCTTCAGATCCTGATAAAATGATGACCTCTTTGCTAGAAGCCCAGCGTCTGACAAAAATGGCTGGTCAATATGTTACTGTGTTTACATGTAACCAACAGCTGTACAATTTTGCTTTACATGTGATGTGAGTATATCGAGAAATATTTGCTGATGTTGTACTTAGATTAGGAGGCATGCATCTACTTAGAGTTTTGAAGGGTCAGGAGGTGGACTGATGGCAGAGAATGGGTTAACAGAAATGGTTGATGAAACTTTTGCTGGTTTAGCAAAGATGCTTACAGGCTCGAAATGACAGAGGTATTTGAATCAGGTACACCAACCAGTGGTGATGACTTAATACACCTTGTTGCAAATATTTCCATTAGCAGGAAAATTACAAAGCTGTTGGTTGATTTGATCATTAAACCTGTTTTCATCATGATGATGTATGTCAGAGCAGAGAGGGAAGGCAACTGGTCTTTGCACATTGAAGACATCAAATGATGCCATAGTTATATGCTGCTGGTCACATACATTATGTCCGTTACTTGAGATCAATTCATGTAGTGCCTACAAGCATTCAAGAACATTTTCGTAAATGCCATCGTGTTCCTGAGTTTGAGAATGCTATTTGGAGTGTTATGTGGACCGAGACAACATTCATGCGATATGGTCGCGGGACGGGAGGCATTATAGGGATTACTCTCAGACCAGAAACGCTAAAAATGTCTGCACGTTTGCACTGAACTATAGGAAGATGTCTTGAAGATCAACCAGCAAAATGAATATGTGACACAGGAACGACACAAAGAAGAAATAAAATCCAGAATAGCATCTGATGCTAAAGATCGTGAAAATATTCGACATAAAGTACAACTTTGTATTGATCCAATGACACCAGACACACATCCAGAAAATATCAGGAATATATTGTCAGTTAGGGTATCCCCTTCAACAGTAAATGTTCATGATGCTGTAGTTATTGGTCTCAAGCAAATGGAAGTTTGAAGAAGTCTGGCCAGGAAGATGTCATGATATAATTCCTAAGAAGGTCGTTACCATGCCAGTCTAACTAAAATTAGCTCCGCTTTTACATGTGGATCTAACAGCATCCGTCTAATCAAGACCTCACTTGCAAAATCATGCCAGTGATTTGAAAAGAATTTGACAACATTCAGGATTATGCCGAAATATTAACGAAATGATACGGGTGAAGTACGAAGTATGTTGGAAACTAACTGCAATATAAAATTAGTTTCAAGATGAAAATAAATCGTGATGGTATAGCCATAAAATCTATTTATTCTAATATACAATTCAAATTTTATTACTGCACTTTTCCCTCTGTTTTTGTTTTTAATGTTGAAATTGATCAACAAGGTAGCCTACTGCATAAATAGTCTCACCCGATATTTTTAGAATTTGTATGCTCCCGAATAACGTTATAAAAGGCGAAGTGTAATTGGTCGATATTTAAATTGTTATTCGTAGATGAAATGTCACCTGGATATTTTTTTAATTATTATTTAAGCATATAGAACAGAAACTCCAATTACATTTGGTGCATATATGGCGCTGCACTCCGAACTGGTTTCACTACGCTAGCTTATCCAGGTCAAAAACATAGCGAGTATTTTCAAAGTGGGACACTTTTGACGGGCTCCTACCGATCTCGATTTTCATTGGCTTATCACAAGTGTGGAATTCCCCAACAAGAGATCACGTGAGATTTCGCAGTTTGTGAACAAATTTAACTGTCTTGATTGAGAGGTCGTGTCATAACTCCAAAACATATTTGTATCCATAGTGGTATGGTACAACGTCTTTCCAGGGGTCGGTAGATGGGGATTTGCCTTGAAATTTTGACAGTGGCCAGCTGTTGGCATACGCGTTACATATAAGGGGGTGTTACTAATTACGTAACGCTCTTGGGGTAGAGGAAAAGGGTACTGTGTTCAATTTACGTAACATTTTTCAATAATATATGTTATTTCTATTCATTACTTGGAAATGCCCATCGGCGGGCATATCAAATACCATTGTATGTGATATCCTGTCTGTGGGATGGTACATATAAACGATCCCTTGCTAAAAAAAAAAAAAACCCACAACAATGTAGTGGGTTTCAAAGGCGCGTGTGCATGGATTTCAGCGGGGTTGTGGTTATAGACTGAGTTGAGCGAAGTTCCCCCAGGAAATACATTTCAAATTTTTTTAGGCTTGGGCAAGTAAGGGTTTTGACCTCCAATACCATCCCCCTGGACATGCACCCGATTCCTCTCTAAGATTATATGTCAAAATTACAAAATGTTAGACATTCAACAGCAGATGGAAGGAATTATAGGATATGTTTTATTTAATGACGCACTCAACACATTTTATTTACGGTTGTATGGCATCGGATAACTTAATATGCTCTAACTTTGATGTAGTTAACCCCCCCCCC
>JAECMU010184883.1:0-18610 GCA_016106625.1 Dracogyra subfuscus
TTATAAACCTGAACATCTGACACCATATATTCATATATTTAGAGAATAAGTATGTTTGTTTGTTTGTTTAACGACGCACTCAACACATTATAATGACAGTTATATCGGCGTCGGACATATGGTTATGTCGAGAGAAAAAACCCAGTGGTTAGTAGAGAATAAGTAATGATTATGGATTATCTATCCCAAGTGAAGAAATGAATGTAAACTTGAGCCATTGGCAAAGGTTTTACAACATTCATTCATGACTTTGTAACTCCATGTGGAGAGATTGGTAAAATTTGTTATAATTCATTGTATTTTTAAGTATGCATAATTCGACTAATTAATGAAAACATTAAAAGAATGAAGGTGAATTTGTTCCAGCATAGTGAACAACCAAACAAAAAAATAATCATTTTTCAGCCAGCCAATCAGTGGCTATATAGAAGCAATCTGCAGATGCACTGTGCAATTATCAAAAAACATATTACCCTGGATACATTAGCCTAAATGGGTAAATAAAAACAATTATGTAGTAAATAGAATTAGTTGTATGACATGTAGTATATACATGTATAGTCTCCTTAATATGAATTGTTAACTTCACTTAGTTCACTTTAGAGAGCCAAATGTTTGACATATACATACTAATATAGAGTTCTTAGAAGACAGAGAATAAATGTTAATAAAGGAAATGCCTCTCACCATAACTATGTGTTTATTGAGAACGTTTTCTCCTGGTATTTCTTCAGTAATTACGACTGCATAGTGATGTCTAGTCAACTCTGGATTGTTATCATTCACATCAACAAGATGAACACGTACTGTAGCATAGTTCTGGGTTGACACAAAAACAAACACAAGTTTAGTGAAAAATCAGATTATGAAGAACTAAAAGCTGTCCATCCATTTCAACCAATCATAGATTTGCATTCTTAATGTCTTAGTCAAGAAGAACCAACCAATCAGCCCCCTTAATGGAGAGTCATGTGACAAAATCTAGTACAACATGCTTCACCCACCAAGATGTCACACTGAAGATATCAATGATGCAGTGCTGCTTGCCACACCCATATGAGGAAAATAACCAATGAAAAACTGTCTAAATAAGAATTAATGCTTTCTAATCTAAACTAATACAATGCAAACAAATCAAAAGCAGGGAAGGGCATGGGGCAGGTTGGGAGGACTCATGATGCAGGGCAATGAATGAATTAATAAATGAATGAATGAATGAATGAATGAATGAATGAATGAATGAATGAATGTTTAACAACATTTAAGCACAAAATATACATTGGAAATTGGGTGTCAAACTATGGTAAATGCAAAAATGAAGTGATGAACAATGTCTCAATATAAAAATCAAGAGGCAAATTAAACACAGCGTAAAACACTGTCAAAAAACAAAAAATAAATAAATTATTCCATCACATTTCAAATATATTTTCGAATTTCTCTCAGATGATTACATTCCACCAAAATGTGTCGTACTGTCAAGAGTACACCGACTGTGATCACACTGAAGTGGAGGATGCGTCTTCAAGAGAAATAAAGGAGTCAAGTATGTATGACCAATGCGAGCATGACACAAAACTATTTCATCCTTTCTGCACTGCCTATAGGAGAACTGCCACTCTCACAGAACTGGCTTGACAGCATGAACCTTATTCACAACTGCACCATTTCAATTATCTTGCCAAGTTGAAAAGATAAATTGTTTAATACTATGCTTAAAGTCAGTATAAGGCACACCAACCTTGACATGGATGCAGGGCAATGAAGGTATATGGTAGGGAAGAGAAGAGCAGAAAAGAAAAGAGAAGAGCAGAGTATGGCATGCATTTATGACCATACAGTAAAAATACAATAATTGCGGTATATAAAATTATATAGATTTACAGTGGACAGAAGAATCTTGGAGGACATGTAATAACACTCAATGACTTCACACCCAAACTTCACCTTTTCGATGACAGTGTAAACAGATTTAGTACCAGGCGTTGTAGTAGAACTATTATGCAACGTGACACCACATACCTGCTGAGGTTTCTCTCCATTATCAACTGCCTTCACTTGTAACTGAAACTTATCATTTCTTTCAGCATCCACTCTTGGGTCTTCCTGCTTTAAATACAGCTCACCATCCTGTAATATAGTTATTATTTGTGGTGGGAATCGGTTGAAAGTTCATCATCGATAATCAGTTATATAAGAGGTTTGCACCAACTGAATTACTTTCGATTGCACAACTGGTTAAAATTATATGAAAACCATAAGGTTATGAATTATAAGCACCATGAATCTACTGTCATGTTCACCGGGATAGACACTACAAATTGCTAATTGTACCTTTAAAGGGACAGACCCTAGTTTCAACTTGTGAATATTAACAATAAGTTTGGTTAATCTACAAACATTTTTGATAACGTTACAATTGAGTAAAACATGAGTGTGACTGTAAAATGGTGAAATACCCTCTAAAAATAGACTACCATTTGACTCCATAACTGTTACTTCTCAGACACACATGTGTTTTTAAAAACATGAGCAATGCATTTTGTGATATTAAAACTCTAGGATGACCAATAACACTTTGAATGTATGGAAATTGATAATCTAAACCATAAAATCTAAGTAAAGCATAATTTCAGTTATCAAAAATGGCTACAATAGTCAAAAACAGGCTTTAGTATTTAAAAACTAGGATATATGTCCCTTTAATAACTACACAATATATGTTTTCTTTACATATTCATGCAAACAAACACAAGCATAGTTACATCAATTCCATTATTAAAACTCGAGGTTAAATTACTGTTAACATTTTTCCCATGCAATCAATTATGGATTTTTATAATTAAATTGATTACATCAGTAGAGCCTAGCCAATCAATTTTTTTTTATTATAATCAATCAATGGAAGATCAGTAGTTATTATTTTAGCATACCTGTACTGTGGATCACACTATATTCTGTGCTATTATAATTCAGGGCTTTTAGAATTTTAATAAAATCCTCTAGTTTAATTTAAATATAAAAACATCTAAGAAATCTAAGAAATACCCCTCGCATAGCAAACAGATCTGCATCTAATCCTTCCAGATAATAATCCACTTTTCCGTTTTGTCCCAAATCCTTGTCCTCTGCCATCACATTGCCGATAGTAGTGCCAGCATTCTCGTCTTCAGGCATGTAGAAATCATAAACAGACTGCAGGAACATGGGAGCGTGGTCATTGATGTCATTGACGATAACAGTCACATTCATCCATGCAGTCTGTGAATATTACAAATTAATTCTTATAGACCGTCCCACAGGGAACACCTTTCTTATACTATGGAATTAATTACCATTTATTTATGTCTATTTGTAAATTATACCCAAAAATAGTATATTTTTTTAATTTCCAAAACACTTTTTTGCTTTTCTTCTTACATAAAACCAAACTGAAATTATTTACAAAAAATATGTTTATAGAATGATGGTATGGAGTGTAGTTAACTTTTGTATTTGAAACATAAATTAAGTCAAAAGTAATGACAATTTTTGCAGCCCTGTCTAGGCTAAAACGTCCATATCCTAAAATGTTCCATGAGTATGGATTTGTACATTGAAAATGGCAGATGGCATTGTTTTGCAAGGTTAAAAAGTAATTAAAACATTTATGTATGCTTTGCAAAGAACTGGTGACAAGCAACAGTAAAACAAAAAGTTAAAGTTTGTTTTGTTTAACGACACCACTAGAGCACATTTATATATTAATAATCAGCTATTGGATGTCAAACATTTGGTAATTTTTAGTCTTAGAAAGGACACATGCTATATTTTTCCATTAATTAGTAGCAAGGGATCTTTTATATGCACCATCCCACTGACAGGATAGCACATACAATGGCCTTTGATATACCAATCGTGGTGCACTGGCAATGCTTTACCACTAGGCTAGGTCCCACTTCTGTAACAGTGAGTATGTAATATTCATGTATCAGTACCGTAAGTATGTAACACGGTGATGTTTTTCCGTGATAATGAAGGGATATATATATGGATGGAATGATGAAATTCTGTAGTACCGGTAGTCTCCTCTAACAATTACAAAGGAATGAATGAATGAACAAATGAATGATTAATGACACCCGAGTACCGGTAAAACAAATACACATCAGCTAGCGGGTGTCAAATAAAGGTAAGTAGGCTATATCAAGCAAGATTTTGTTTTAAAAATTTTTATCAATGATAGTTGGTGATCAGGTGAATTTTTAATGTTTCAGAAATGTGTAGTAATCTGAAATATCCTAAATGAATCATGACGCGTTACTGAACAAAATGTTTTCTGTACATTAAATTAATTATTTAAAAAATCTTGGTACATATCAAAGTTTGTGAAAATTGAAAATTATTTCACTCAGGACATAAACATTATATGCAATAATATTCTATAAATATAATTAAACCACAAAAGAAAAAACTAAATTGTTTCAAGTCTATATAGTAATTTAGAGTACATACATGAATGGAATCAGATGCAATAACTGTTAGAAAATATTCTTCTTTAGTTTCTCTGTCAAGTAGCTTATTTGTATAGAGATAACCTCTGGAAAAAAAAAGATAAAGATACTTGTTAGAGAAAACAATACACCCATGCACATGCAGTCAGACATGACACTTCTTGCAATGACATTTTATATTATATATATTTGATTGAAAACTAGTTATAAAATGTCCTTTAAGTTAGAATTCACATTTGTGAACATTGAAATAGCATATTAGGAAGGAAGGAAGTATGGAAATGTTTTATTTGACGACACACTCAACACATTTTATTTACGGTTATATGGCATCAGACGTATGGTTAAGAACCATACAAATATTGAGAGGAAACCTGCTTTCGCCACATCATGGGCTACTCTTTTCAATTAGCAGCAAGGGATCTTTTAAATGCACCATCCCACAGACAGGATAGTACATACCATGTTCTTTGTTACACCAGTTGTGGAGCACTGGCTGGAATGAAAAATAGCCCAATGGGTCAGCATATTAGGAATCAACATGACGTTAATTTGGTCAGTTTTAATTACCACTAATTCGGCAAGTTTAAACCCATTAATGTGATCAGCTCATACATAGACCATAAGTGGTTGATGCTCCTTCATCTTTAAGGAACCAATGTGAGTACATTTTTCTCATGATTACTTTAATGTTTTTACAATTACTGTTGCACTTATAGTAAACAGTGAAGTTAGGCTTCATTATGCTGTTTAAAAAAAAACATTTATGTTGTAGGTTGTGATACACACTTAAAACAGTTACAATGAACTTTAAAAAAAAAATGTATTCCAGTAGACTAAGCCAAAAACATTAATTTATGACTCATCTGCTTTGGATATGACATGACTGTGCTTATCAATATTAATTATTAGGCAATTTAGCACCATGGGACATTTATTTCTATTTTCCATTTTACAGCAATTAAAAGGTATTACATGAATGGAAAATTGTATCTATATGGTTACTATTTAAACATGTGCATACCAACTTACATTGAAATGTTCTCAAACTGTTTTGGAGGAGGATATTCAGCAATATTTCTGCAATTTATGTCCATGGAAAAATAAAATTGAAAAATTCCATTTACCAACTAGCGTGATCTATGATTAAGTTGATTACAAATATAACTGAAATGATTCCAGTGTCATGGCCATTGATCATCATGATTTTAAATTAAATATTTATAATTTGAAGACCTTGGGATAATCATTTGAGTTGCCTTTTTCATGAAATGTTTGTGATTTTTAAATTCATCATGCACAATATATAACAACAAATTGCCCTGAAAATGTGACAGAGCATCTTCATTTAAAATTTTCGGATAAGCATGTCCCAAAACCCACGTACAGATCTCAATCCCTTTGAAAGCTCAACTCATTTACCTTCTACAAACACAAATTGCCCTCTTTTAGAATTTTGTGACACCCTACCTTTACAAAATCCTATCCACACCGAGGGACTGGCTAGGATGGCAAAAAAACAAGTTTACTGCGGTGTGCAATGGGTGGGTTTTAAGGTCAAATAAAAGATGAACAGCACAAATAAATGTTGAACTGAATAAATAAATGTTGAACTGAATAAATAAATGTAACCTTTATACTTTTCATAAAATTAGAATACCTTTACATTTTTCAATATATATTTTTTGTTTAATCAAGTAGCGATCTGCAAAGAATGTTTACATAACAGAACAGCACTAGCTAAAGCTTGCATGTTACACTAAACATGAAAATGTTGTAATCTGATATTCTATATTTATACACTGCATGGTGAAAGCACTTTGAATGCATGCAGTTACCAATAGACATATATACCTGCAACTGGGAGTGCCTCATTGCACAAAGGCAATGCCATTATAATAGACCAAGATAAACTGTAAGCACTTTCTGTCAACCCTTAACAGATCAGGAAATACAGACAGACAGAAATTAACTGAATCCTAACTTTCCCATAAATATGTGGATTGACTTTATAGGGATTGAAATCAATTCATAATCAAATCCCATGTGCATGTCCACAATAGCACTGAAACTGGAAATAGCTGTATCAAATGTGTATCCAATATGTAATGAAAGGTTTGTTTTGTTTAACAACACCAATAGAGCCCATTGGGCTATTTCTCATTCCAGCCATTGCACCATGACTGTGGTATGTGTTATCCTGTCTGTCAGATGGTGCATATAAAAGATCCCTTGCTATTAATGGAAAAATATAGCACATTTCCTCTTGAAGACTTTACGTCAAAATTACCAATGTATGACATCCAATAGCCAATGATTGAAAAATCAATGCGCTCTAGTGGTGTTGTTACACATACTACGGCCTTTGATATACCAGTCATGATACAATGGTTGGAATGAGAAATAGCTCAGTGGGCCCACGGATGGGGATCGATTCCAAACAGACCACACATCAAGCAATTGCTTTACCACTAGGTTACATCCTTCCCCAGCACTCACCAATGCATGCCAGTAGTATACATTCCAGGGTTCAAACTTAACAGTCAACTGAAAACGACGACGGGCAACTGAAAACCCACAGTAAGGTTGCCTGCCTGGCGATTTTTTTTTCTTCTTTCGTGTTTTCTCTTATAAATAATCTGTTGCAATATTGTTGAGGTTTTATTTTAAAAAATATTATTCAGGAAAGTGAAAATAGAGCCGTGCAAGTGAAAGTGCCCGGATGGCAACTAACAAAACCAGTTAAGCGCAGACACTGACATTCTGAGCAAACAATATATTTTAAATTACCATTGGTAGTGTTTTGACATCTCCTGGCTTGACATACTGTTAAAAATAGTTTGAATGTAAACTATCACGGCCACAGGCATATGGAGTTTAATCATTTTTAAGGACAGGTGGTGCCTCATCTACCCTGGAAATTTCCCTCATTTCTTGAAATGGGAGGTACCCATTCAGACACATGTACCTTTTCTCATCCACATACATCATCTTGGTAACTATAGTTTTTGGAAGCAGAAAACTCCAATGAAAATAACTTACTTATGAGATAACCTAAAAGCACGTTCTTCATTTCCTGAAAATATGTTAAACTTCACAAACAGATCTACATCCCCATCTTGGTCATAGACCTACAAGATATAAACATTGAGATTACTGTGTGGTTATGAACAACCAGGTTTTAAAAGTGTGTGAATTCAAAAACCAGTTAGTCCATTGTGTAACAAAACTATATTAATTACTTAAAAGTACTGGCAGTTATTAAGCAGTGACAAATAAATAACAATATTTATAGCAAAAATATGTTTACATTTCAACCCTAAATGAAACAAACTTTGATCTTTGTTACAACAAAAAATAAGTTTACATTTCAACTCTGAATGGCATCTACTTTGATCTTTGTTTCAACAAACAATAAGTTTACATTTCAACCCTGAATGGCAACTACAGTGAAATCTCTCAAAACCAAACCCTCTGTAAACCAGAATTCCCTCTAAAAGCAGACATTTTTCATGGCTCCTTTTTAAATATCTGTACAGAAGAGAACCTCTCTAAACCAGATACTTCTAAAAACTGGACGTTTTACTTGGTCCTAAGAGTGTCTGGTTTAAAGGAGTTTCACTGTACTTTGATCTTAGTTATAATAAAAAGACAATAAGTTGACATGGTGCATCTCAAAGATGACAATAGTAACATGTGGCTAAAACTTCTACCTGCAATGCATCAACCAACATAAACGCCATGTATATAAATACTACCCTTAAAGTGAATTTTAAAAATGGGGGTTCAAGTTGCTAATTTCTGTGATAACGGGTAGCATCTATGACTATCCTAGTTCCATACAAAATTTGAGTATGGTATTTTTGATTCCACTTGTAGCCCATACATATTACAAGCACAAGGCTAACTGACACAGTGAATGGCACCTACTTTGATCTTTGTCATCAAGGTTCCCACTGATGCTGCCTCACTGACATACACAGTTCTGTGGGTGTTGTCAAACACAGGTGGGTATTCATTAGCTGCCGTAACATTAATGATGACTTGAGCCAAAGCAGATCTGGTAAAATTAAACATACATGTACATGTATACAAACGTGTATGCTTGCATCCACCATCCACCCAATTGAATACTCATCCAACCATCCATCCATTTGTCTGTCCATCCGTCCGTTTGTCCATCCATCTGTCCATCCATCCATCCATATATCTTTCCATCCATCCACAGAGAAGAATGTATGTAAATAATTGTTTGTACAATGATGTCTTTTAAAACAGCTTTCAAATGGTGTTCTCTGCAAACTTAACAACAATTTAACCAAAATGTGAACCAAATGTTAACTGAATGTGCTCAAATCATTCTACAAAAATGAAAAAGAAACAAATCCAAAATTAATGGAAGGGTACATTTATTAGTTCTATCAATATTTTGCTACAAAGAAACATATATTAGAAAGCCGGCCTCAGTGGTGTAGTGGTTAAGTTATAGGACTTAAGGCTGGTAAGTACAGGGTTCGTCTACCAGTAACAGCTCTCATGCAAAAGCATGACTTTAACGACTCGGTGAGTAGGTGTAAGGCCAATCTGAATAAAATTAGCTCTACTGGTCTACCAGTAGATCTAAAAGTATTGTGTGGCACTCCCATGTCCAGGTGACACTTCATCTATAAATAACAATTTACATTTCACTTTTTATAGTGTTATTCAGGAGCATACAAATTCTAAAAATATCAGGCGAGACTATTTATACAATAAGTGAACTTGTTGGTCAATTTCAACATTAAAAAACGGGGAAAAGTGCAGTAATAAACTCTAGATCGTATGCTTGTATAAAAAATTGTTATGGCTATACCATCACAGGGTGTGTGGGTTTTTTATGTCTTGAAACAAATTTTATATAAAATTTTATATAGATATTAGTTTCCGGCATACTTCATAATTCACCCGAATCATTTCGTATACCCTTGGCATAATCCCAAATGTTTTCAAATTCTTTTCAAATCACTGGCATAATTTTGCAAGAAAGGTTTTGACTGGTTAACTGAAAGATCAACTGGACATGAGCTCCAATGGTGTGCTGTTAGATCCACAGGTAATACAAATGTACAGTAGTAGTAAATAACCAGTGGAACTAATTTTAATTAGCATCTCCCAGAACCAGCTCTCATGCAAGAGTGCAAGCTTATTGACTCGGTAAGTGTAAGGCCACTATACAGACTTCTCTCTCATTAACCACTAACAATTAACCAACAACTCACTGTCCTGGACAAACAGTCCATGCAGCTAGCTGAGGTATGTGCCCCAGTGTGCTTGAATATAAGCATGGATATAACATAAATATAAATGAAATATATCAGAAAGCATTACACACTTTTTGTTCTTGATGTCTTTAGGCTGGTCATCTGCCTTGACCAGCAAGCTGAATGTTACGAACGGTCCTTTTCTACGGAGGTCAGACAGACTACCAGATATGTAAAACCAGCCGTTCTTTTCACCAATTCGGAATCGCTGAAAGTCACGACTAGTTGACGTGCCACTGCTGGTACGTAAGTTGACAATGCGGTAATGGACAGTGCCATTTTCTCCAAGATCTGGATCTTCTGCAATCAACCGGTCTTCATACTGGATAGAAAAAGGTTTAATTCAGGTCTCTGATAATTATGAGAGTGATAATTTCGTTTGCGTCACATTCGCATATGTATAGTTTGCAAAACCCATTTTTCATGTGCTCGTTGAATTTATGACATCATTTACATGTGTATGATGGGTTACCTGAAAACAAAATGGGTTACCTCAAACATGGGTGAAATTTTGAAAAACCTGAAAAACATTCTGGGTGCTAGGGCTTCTTGTGGTTCCAGGGCAAAGCCATGACCAGGGGGCCAGATGAAGACCCAGAAAAAACAGAAAATGCGGCATATGCCAGAAAACTTTCACCCATGCTCAAATGACATCATTTATATGATCATGATGATTTATTATGTAAAAATTAAAAGAATTACCTCAATTTGTTTTGTGTAACTCATAAATGCATTATGCAAATTTTCAATTCTCAGAGGCCTGTAACTTGGTGATAATCAAACAGAAATCAATTTAGAAAACATCCACTTAACAATCCTTGCAATTGAGAAAATGTCCACTGCAAAAGAATTTTCTGTGAAAAAAAGAAACTGAATAATTATAGTCCACAGCAAAAAAGGTGCCGCGAACAATTAAAACCCAAATAACAATCTCTCTTGCAAGTCTGCTTTGCCAGTTCCCATGGGCAATTACAGTGGTTGCTCAAACAATATTAGAAGTGAACACTTGATATTTGTTTTACAACACCTAAACTCATAAAATTAGATGTTAACCATTGTTTTTATTATATGATCCTGAGATATTATATTTTTGTATTTTTGCCAAAATTAAATTAGAATCTTTTATCCTTCATGTAATTATTTTGTTTAAATTAAAGTGACAGACCCTAGTTTTTAAACACTAAAGAATATATTTCACTATTAGAGCTGTGTTTGATAATTAAAATAATATGTTACTTAGAGTTTATTGTTTAGATTATCCATTCCCATACATCCAAAGTATTTCTGGTTATCCTGGTGTGCTTAATATCACAAAATGATTTTTCATATTTTTAAAAACGCACGTGCACCTGAGAAGTATCGGTTATGGAGTCTATTTTTAAGGGTTGTTCACAGTTTTAACGTCACAGACTCTTATTTCACTCTGTGATACAGGTTTGTAGATTAACCAAACTTACATGTAGTGTCCATTTTTTACAGGTTGAAACTAGGATCTGCGACTTCAAATTCATACATAAAGTTATCCCATTCAGTATTATGTTTGATTTGTTAATTCAGAATTTTCATTTGTTGTAAATATATTAAGCTACTGACAAACGAAAATTAGATTATATGTACATGTATACATTGTACAAAAATATTGCTTTCGGAAACATTATACAATTGAAACAAACCTTACTGATATTTGACCCAATTTTGAGACTGCCTTTGATTTCATAAAAATACAGCGGTGTCTGAAAGCGTGGTGGATTGTCATTAACATCAGTAATTGTGATCTGTACAGTGGAATCTGGATTGCTCATCAACAACTCTTTAGTTGAAGTCTCTACAGCTCGAACCTGCATAACATTCAAGGATATAAATGGAAGTTTAATATGTATATACATAGTCAAAATTCGATCCCCTTCGATCTCATACCTGTATAAATTACAAAGATATAAATGTAAGTTTAATATTTATTTATATATATTAATATGCATGTGCACTTTATTATTTTTGTATGAAGGTGAAAATTAAAGGCAACAAAATTACTCCTATGATACATTTGTCAGGTGGTGTTTTCTTTATTGTCATTGATGGGAAAACATTAAATGTAACAAAATTACTCATATCATATCATGCCATACATTTTTCAGGTGGTCCAAATTAAAAATAAAAAAATCATTTACCCATTGTAAGAAACTGCATGTACCTTGATAAACAATGTCTGGTTTTTCTCCCGGTCAATGACTTGTGGTCGGACAACCTTGATTTCTCCGGTATGACTGTTAATGGCAAATGCACCTAACGGATTCTCTGACAGCTCATACACAAACAGACTGTTCTTGCCCTTAATTGAATGAATGAATGAATGAATGTTTAATGAAAAATACATTGGCTATTAGGTGTCAAACTATGGTAAAGCAAACAAAGAAGGTGATAATCAACATCAATACAAAAATTCAAGACTTAAATAAAAACAGTGTAAAGAACTGTGCAAAAACACAAATATCACAGATGGATACAGACTTTTACTAAAAATGTCAATTTGTGCTGTATTGGCCATTCTCAAAGATAATAATACACCCATGCACCACGGTGAGGTTACAGCAAGTGCAGGGGTGACCTTAATTAAATACAATAAACAATCCAAGACAAAACAGTTGAAATAAATATATAGAACACATTAAAACCAAAAACTAACAAGAGGCCTATCAAGCTATATATATATTTTATATATTGATGCTATAACGTACCCATGATATCCATGTCATAAACCCATGTAATAATTTTAGTGTATTAATCCGGTTAATAATGGTATACAAATTTACAAAGTCTCTAAGTAATGTGTTGCTGTGGATGGAGAGAGACAGAGAGAGAGAGACAGAGAGAGAGAGAGAGAGAGAGAGACAGACAGAGACAGATGAGAGAGAGAGAGACAGAGACAGCTAGAGCTCCACTACTTAGTTTCAGAACTATCCAATCAAAATTCTAGGAGAAGTTAGACTTTTAAATATTCAGTGTTACATTTGTATTTAAAATTTAATAATGTTCTTACTCTTAATTGAATGAAAACAAATCTAATATGAAACAGTTGGAATAAATATATAGGACATATTAAAACCAGAAACTAACAAGAGGTCAATCGGGCTACATATATATAGTTCTGCTACTTAGTTTAAAAAATATCCAATCAAAACACTAGAAGATATACTATAGACTTTTAAATTTCGAAACATTAAATTACTCTCTATTAGTTAGTTTCCCAGAGAATAATTATACTAAATTTCATAACTATCTAATCAAAACTCTAGGAGAAGATAGACTTTTAAATATTCAATGTTTAATTTTTATTTAAAATTTAATAAAAATTAAAAATGCTATATTTTCAAAATATATCTCTATTAGTTTGTGAATACTACCTCAGAGAATCAGAATAATTTTTTTTCAGAACTATCCGATCAAAACTCTAGGACAAGATACTCTAAAAACCACACACAAAAATTATTTAAAGGGGAAATGAACTCAACATGAATCTTATGTTTTGGAAAGATGCAGCATAACCGGTCAATCAACATATACTGATACTTTAAGAAATGAAAAACGATTTATTTTAAAATTAATAAAACACTTATTCCTGCTAACTGGGAGCAGCCATTTTTTTTAAATTTCACTTGGAATGAAGTGATGTCAGCTTCTGCAAACTCCTGTATGCAGTGTAAACAAACGCTATAATTTATGACAAGGCGCTTCACTTTCATCAACCTGACTTAATTATAAAACAACATAAATTACTTGATAGTATAATAAATTATTTAACTAAATATATTTCAATTTGCATCAACAGAATGAAATTGGAGTTCTAGTATTTACTCTCTTTAAAAATCCAGACAAAATGCATATCATTAGGCCTATATCGAAGCAAAAATTAAAACTCATGATACCCAAGTGATAATTTTCGTTTCTTTGGGACTATGTAATTGGTCAGTTTGTGACTTTAGATGGCAGTCCACTTTACTTAATCAAGGGTTTTACAGAATCATTTACAGTAATAAAGCTGGGCAGCTGATACTATCCATTACCATTTTAGGGGTGACAGGTAATCCCACAATACCCTGTGATCTTAATAAAAAACGGCACATATTTTTTGCATCTAGACACCAGTAATTAATTATCTTGACTGGTTACCTTCTATGCCGGTCAGGAATCACCGGTACAGGCCACAGAAAGAAAATACCAATTAACTATTAAAACACTCCGATTATCATTTCAGTATGTAGTTTAATGCCTGGACAAAACATAAGACAGTTATTTTGACACAATGACAATTAATGGTGGTTTATTTCGTATTGAAAAATAATATATACTTATTGCTGGCTTACTGGGATTAATATTGCTACAGAAAATTGCAATGCATTCACAAAGAACAGGTATGTTTGTTTCTTCAGTTCTAAAACTAATTCCTAACATGACGTGATAAGTATTACGTAACCATTGGTTCTCCAAAGAGTGTAGTCATTGAGATAGCACAAAATGGATTCACCCATTATATATAATAGCCGTCATTTTGAACTGTTTTATTAATTAAATATAAGATTATACTTGTTGATATTAAGCAATAATATGCATTATGTATCATTAAATATGTATACCAATCCAAAAGCCTTGTGCAAGCATTCCTTTATTAATAATAAAAACATTCAATGTTTTCCAAATATCTCTCCATTATTTTGTGGATCATTGAAACAAGTAGGAGAAGATAAGACTTCAAAAGTTTAATAACTGAATCTAGTTACTAGTATATAAATTAATGAATATTGTTACTAGTATATAAATTATAATTGTACTAGGATATTGTAAGTATTATAACATGTATTGTTTTTCATTTTTTCTTGATGTTAATATTATTATTATTATTCATGTCTGTATAATTCATATATGGAAATAAATAAATTAAATAGAATTAATCATATGAATATTCATAGTAAAAAGTGAAATTTCAATCTCTAATAGTACAATTTTTGATTCTACCACAAAGATGTACATACATAATCATCATCATGAGCTTTAACTGTTGCTACAATGTATCCAGCCTTCAGTGAGGGAAATTCTTCCATACTGGTTCGGACGTTTGGAGTCACAAATGTTGGGTGGTGTATGTTCTGGTCAATCACATGAACAAATAGTGTGGCAATGTCTGCCTTTGTTCTGTCTTCTGTCTGGTAAGCCTAAAAAAGCAGCATGTGACACTACTTATTTCTATAACAGAAATTATGAACTTATATAAGTCATGTTTAGTTTAAAATGAACATGCAATTAAGTAAAATTGCTTTACAGGATCAAATTTACAGATGTAATACAACAAAGAAGGACTACAACAAAACAAAACAAAAAGAAGAAAAGATGTAATAAGATATAAAAATACTGAAAGCAAAATTAATTAAGTTATATATCAGCATAAAATGACAAAGTATTTAAAAGGTATTTATGCATGAAAAGCAAACTGTAAAATTACTACCATAATAATGCTCCTTTAAGTCAAATGGAAAGGAAAGAAAATATTTGTTTAAAAATTGTTTAAAAATTGCTTCACATTTTTATACTTTGACTATCTGGTACATGTCTAAAATACTGGAAGATGTAAATGAGAAATGAAACCCTGTGCAATAATATATCAGTAGACTACTCCAAGCATATATCGGCAACGGATCTTGAACATACCAGGTAAATGTTTCCCCCACAATCTGAAAAGCATTTGCGACAGTATTTGATATACCAGTCTAGGGCTTCTGTCAGAGGGTAAAACAGTTATGACGCCATACTCAATTATTTTTACAGGTTTTATTTTTTTTAAAGATAACCTTTTGACAAAATTAATTACCTTTATCCTTACTGTATGATTTTCTTAACCCTAACCATAAACTTAACCCATTTTCTTTCTAGGGGGAGGCCCTCCTTACCCCCAGTTGACTGTGGTTGCATTCAATTCCATAGCACCATACCCAAAAATTTCTTTCTGGCAGAAACACTGCTGTCATATGGAGGACTAGTTGAGATGTGGGGGGGGGGGGGGGCGGAGAACAGTTTCATTGATGATCACCAAGATACATGTACAAAATGTACAGGTACATAGATGTAATTGCTGTACTCTTACACTTAACTTTTTCTTCCAATCAAGGACAAACCTATATTCACTGACAAATTACAAATTGCTCTGTTAATTAATTACTTCCAAACATGAACTTTCACAAAAATGATGTGGCAAACCCACATATACTGACAAATTACCTGAATCATAAGAGTATAGTTAATAAATCCACCGTGCACTTCTCCAGGTTTTGCTTTCATTCTTGGAACTGTCTCTCTTTGGCAAAGCTTTCCTGTGTCCGCATTTATGTTGAAAAATGTTCCAAAGTGCCATGGTTCTTTTGGAAATCCTGCCAATATACGCCACATTATTATTACTAAACAATAAAACTACATCTTAATAAAAACTTTCATATTTCCCTGTATAATACTGGTAACTGTGCAAAATTGTATTGGCCTACCAGTGATCAAAATAAGCACTTATTACTTGGACTAGTACCTTGTTGGTTATCCGGTGGATGAGTAAAAAATGTATGAAGCAGTATGATAAGTTTGTGCAATTATTGAACTTAAATGAAGGAAAATCACGATCGATGGAAAAACAACATTACAATTGATCAATAAAACCCAGGTGAAAAGGCCAATGATTTGTTGTTGATTTCACCAAATTTGTCATTTATCAAGTTTTGACAGTAACAAACTTAAATTAATATTAAGGGTCATTTTGTGTTACAAAAAAGAGGAAATATTTCTATTGAAACAGTGCAGTGCAGTACACTGTAAAATACATTTTGGACCATTTATCATGTAGTATGCATGTTATTATATAAGAACTGTTGCTAAGATGCCTTTGCCTTCTTTGTCCTGGAAAGTTTTCTTTCTCTATGTTTTAACAGGCCCAAGCAAAAAAGAAAGAAATGTTTTATTTAACGATACACCCAACACAATTTAATTACAGTTATATGGCTTCAGACATTTGGTTAAGGACCACACAGATATTGAAAGAGGAAACTGCTGTCACCATTTCATGGGCTACTCTTTTCGATTAGCAGCAAGGGATCTTTTATATGCACCATCCCACAGCCAGGGTAGTACATACCACAGCCTTTGATATGCCAGTTATGGTGCACTGGCTGTGATGAGAAATAGCCCAATGGGTCCACCGACGGGGATCGATCCCAGACTGACTGTGCATCAAGGGAGCACTCAGCACTGTACCACTGAGCTACATCCCGCCCCAGGCACGAGCAAGACTGCAGTGTTGTAAATGGCTCAACAGCCAACACATCGTTCAAAATGAATATTTAGTCTTTTAAAAATATATATTCATTCGAATCCATATTTAGATCACCTTTCACATGACGAGAGGGCAGGCAGGTCTCACCAGCTCCAGTTGTAAGCAGGCCTATGCGCCTCTGCCACCCCCAACCCCTGCTTCAATGCCTGACAAGTGGAAATATTGACAAACAAGTAGATTTTTAGCTGTACTTGTCCTGTGGACAAGTGAAACATTTTTGATTATTTCTATCACATGCCTACATATTCTGTTGTTCAAAATGTATTTATAGGCACATAACACCACATTTAATTTGTTACCAGTAACATTCTTAAAACGTTACTGATTCTAGTTCTCAAGACATGTATTGTTTTTGCTCCACAGTAGGGTTTGGTCTATTACAAACACCATGGCAACTAAACACACAACATTTATATTTAAGCAGGCCCATAGGATTTGTTTTTGTTTTTGGTTTGTTTAACGACGCACTCAACACATTTTAATTACGGTTATATCGGCGTCGGACATATGGTTATGTCGAGAAAAAAACCCAGTGGTCAGCTGACGGGGATCGATCCTAGACCGACCGCGCATCAGGCGGGCACTCTACCACTGGGCCATGCTGCCCGCTAGGCCCATAGGAATGCTGAAAACATTTACTTTTTTTTACTATATACTATAAAAATGTGTAATAGCTGAAAATATTATACACGGTTTGGTGCCTTTATGACAAACCCCTATGCACAACGTCCCAATACTTACAAAAATGTATAAACATTCATCAAGTTCATATAGTATATCTGACTGGAGATTTTCTTACCATCAGTGATAGTGTATCTCATTGTAGATTTTCTTATCATCAGTAATAGTGTATTTTATTGAAATTTCTTACCATCAGTGATAGTGTATTTTACTGGAGATTTTCTTACCATCAGTGATAGTGTATCTTATTGAAATTTTCTCACCATCAATGATAGTGTATCTTTTTGGAGATTTTCTTACCATCAGTGATAGTGTATCTTACTGGAGATTTTCTCACCATCTGTGATAGTGCATCTTGTTGGAGATTTTTTTACCATCAGTGATAGTGTATCTTATTGGAGATCTTCTCACCATCAGTGATATCTTGTTGGAGATTCCATCAGTGATAGTGTATATTATTGGAGATTTTATCACCATCAGTGATAGTGTATCTTATTGGAGATTTTTTTACCATCAGTGATAGTGCATCTTGTTGGAGATTTTTTTACCATCAGTGATAGTGTATCTGATTGGAGATGTTCTCACCATCTGTGATAGTGTATCTTGTTGGAGATTTTCTTACCATCAGTGATAGTGTATCTTATTGGAGATTTTCTCACTGGGTCTTGATCTTCTGCCATTACTGGTGGATTTGTAACGTGACATTCTTGGTGCTAAATATAAGTAAATCATTACTTGTATAAGATAATAATTATTATTATCTCTTAACACAT
>JAECMU010184890.1:2099-14329 GCA_016106625.1 Dracogyra subfuscus
TAATTACAACAGTTTGTAAACAAACTAAAACCAGTTCGGTTTCCCGCTTTTGTGTTGTTATTATTGTTTGTATGCTATGATAACATTGCGTTAAATTTGATGTGAGTTTTCTAGTTAATTCCATACAGTTCTTGTCATTCCTCTGAGTAAGTGTAAACATCATATAACTCTTAATAACCATTTATTAAACAATGTGTTAAAGAGGCCATTCACAAGTATCAACATCCTTAAGAGTATACAGACCATACTTTTGAGTGGGTTATCCCCATCTGAAACATATATTAAAAATGTCCATATTATAAGGAATATTTTGCTCAACATTTTTGTTTGTTTTAAAAGTGTACACAGGTATTAACTTCCATTCTTCTTAGAATGCAGTTTATTCTCTTATTATCTTTCTGCCTTCAAAGCAAACATTTAATATGTTACTGGGTTTTTTAATAGAATGATGTTTTTAATAGTTGTTTGTGATCAATTACTTTGTAGGTATCAGAGATTAACCGAAGACTTTCCAATTCTGCAACGCCATCTCTTGAACTACATAGTTCCTCTTGCTGCAGTGGAAAAACCTGAGCTGATGGTTGGGGATGAACCTATCCTGAAGTTTGTTACCAACGAAATTGATGACACAGTTAAAGTGTGCATGCTCAGCCTGCACGACAGCATTCAGTTCCAGGACGTGATGGCTAATACAATCAAACGCGCCTGCACCCAGGACAACTGGGCGGCCATTCTCAAGTTATTCCACTTCATTCCTGAGATGACAATGAACGACAAAAACGACTGGCAGATCATTCATGATTTTGTCTTGGGTTGCTGGGCAACCAGAGAAGCTAAGCTGAACCCAGACGGCACCGAACTGCCGGATATGTTGAAGAAATTTTACTGTCATGATACACAAGCGAGAACTGTGTTAGCCATCTGTGATCTTATTCCAGAGGATCATGGTATAGACATGATAGAGGCTTGCTTGATACATTCTCTCAGTGGAAACCTCACAGAAACCTTGGAGTTAAAACTAAAATATCTAAGGATATATTCTCAGGTAGATACAAGCTGTTTTCTATGTACAGTGAAACTCCACTAAACTGGACATGCTCTGTCCAAGTAAAATGTCTGGTTTTAAGAGGTATCCAGTTTACAGAGGTTCTCTTCTGCACAGATATTTTAAAAGGGACTATGAAAAATGTCCAGTTTTGAAAGAATTCCAGTTTATAGAGGGTCCAGTTTTAAGAGGTTTTACTGTACTATATATTATGTGGTGGTTACAAACATTTATGATACAAAGTTGTTTAAATTGCTACTGGAAGTTAGGGTATAAGGCATGCTAAGGGCCAAGTTGAATATTATTGGAACCTTCTAAATAATAGATAATTTGTATGCAGTACATGCATTTCCTAACTTTTGTAAATGGTTCTTCATAATGTATTTGTATTCATATTACTATTATCAGAACTTCCATGTACTTGTTAAATCGACAGCTTAAAGTTTTCATCTACCTTGTATTGATATTGGGAATTTACCAAAAAGCTAATTTGATTACTGCATACTCTTTGCTGAATAGGTGGGTGGTGGTGTTCACATTTTATATAGCTAAAGTAACATACATTTTGCTATTAATATAAAAAGAAATTCTCCAACTTGTTAAGCCATGTTTTATTGATGACCAGCTTAAACCCTACAAGTAAAGTATGTTACAGCAAATGGTATTGTTATTTTTATCAATTAGATCACAGACAGTGTCAAAACCTTACAGTTCAAGCTCTCCACCAACATGTCTGAGTTTCTGAACACCGAAGACATGAACTCCATGAAGACATACACCTCCATTCTGGAGCGATTCACCGACTGGAGGATCATTGTTAGGGTCACAAGGTCAATGCCAAAGGAAGTTCTTGAAGTCTTGATCAAAACAGGGGACTTTGAAATTGCCAAAACATGGGCCAATCTGCACTCGTTGCCTGAAGAAATAGAGTTGGTAAGATATGAAGAGTTCATTTCACAAATCCTATATATAATTATATAATATATAATTGAAGGGTTCAAAGAAATAACTTATGATGTCACACTTTTGGCAATTTGATATATTTTTTTTAAAGTTTATAACTCTGCACTTGTGGAATATATGTACCTAAGCAAGCAAGATTTACCAACAACTTTTAATGGCCTTGCATAATTATAGGTTATTCTATTGTGCCATGGTGGCCTTGACATATGCGACCTTGACCTATGTGACCTTTATAATATGGAATCATTTTGGATATCATAGGTTATTCCTTGGACCCTTTATTTGAAGAAAAAAGATATGCAGTTTAACATCCTGTTCAATGGGCATGGATCACATTTTATTGAAAAATGTATTGTCAACTGTCCTGGACAGACAGCCCAAATAGCTGAGTGCAGAACTGCATGCTCAAACCTTAATTGGATATCTGCTTTTGTCGTAAGATCAAAACCTGTCATAGGACTAATTTTCTTATTCATTTCCCACCCCACCCCATCCCAACCAGTACTGCACGACTGGTATATGATTACCAAAGGGCATAGTATGTACTGTCTTGTCTGTGGAAAAGTGCATATAAAAGATTTTTTACTGCTCATGGACAAATCTAGTGGGTTTCCTCAAAAGACATCCGATAGTCGATGATTAATAAATTAGTGTGCTCTAATGGTTTCATTTAACAAAACAAACACTTTTGGGAGATTATTAGAGTAGCAAACATTTTGGTGTTGACCATTAATAATATTCCTATGCCTAACCTCTTTAAGGACTGATCTTTCAGGTTTTTAAAACATCAAAAATTGTAACGGTTATCAAATGTTTATTTCAGGAGATAGATGAACAATACATCTTGACATTACTAGAGTCCAAGACACCTGACACCACGAGGGCATTTGAGGTATGGATTTTACACCAAGACATACAGATCTGGGGCCTAATTTATAAAGCTGTCTTAGGCTCTGCTAGACAAGAAAGCATCCTTGCAAATCATTTAATATTGCACTGCGAGATCACAAAGTTGCGAGAGTTTAGTTAATTAGGCCTAGGCCCCTGGAATGTGGGTTCTAGGGTCTGTTCCAAATTGATCACATAAACGAGGGTTTATTTTATGCATTCTTGGTTTAAAATATCTCCTCCATGTCATTAGTTTTTTTATTAGTTAACTATGTTTGCCATTTTTGCAATTATAATTCATCAATAAATATTTATTGAGATTACATACAGATGTATTTAGAGGTCAATTTGACAATATTCAAGATAGAATTCTTGTACATTTATGGTAAATGTTTGTTTAAAATCTATGTATCAATCTATTTATATATATTTTTCAATTTGATTTATTTACATCTTGGAAAACAAGCTCAGTTTTTACTATCTGTATATGAATAAAAACAAAGTCTCTGTCTCAGCCACTGAATTTTCACAATGTTTCATAAATATATTATTAACATCATCATGAGAAGACTGAACATAAAAACCTAGTACTGCAGTGTTTAAAAGCGAGAATAAAATTGGTTGTGGAAACTTTTAAGTGACAAATATACTTGTTTTTATCTATCAGGGCTAGCTCTGGGCGAACATAAAGTTTCGTCAAATTATCTATTAAACTTCAAAAATGGCAGAACATCAATTCTTTTCTAATAAATTATATTAAACTTATTTTGCCAATTTAAAATAAAATTTGCCAATTGTTTTTAAAATTCGCAATTGACGAATACCAGAGCTAGCCCTGATTTAACTTTTTATAATTTTTTGTAATTAAGGTATTGGAAAACCTAAAGAGGCACAGCTCTACCCTGTGTCTATCTATGTGTGAAAGTCTGCTTGAAAAACTGACAGACTTCAAGGACATTCAGTTTATAGCCAGCTACATACTCAACACGTTTAAAACTGACTTGAGTGATGAAGTGACAGAGGCACACAGACTTCGATTGATTGGAGCAAAAGTAAGAAATGTATATTCAAAATAAATTATGAAAGGGATTATTCTAAGTTTACAACCATTGTACCATATTTTCAAATAATAAATCTGTTTAACAACTAAATACATGCAGTTTGTTGTTTAGAATATCAGTTTCTCTATATCAAATGTGTTTCTGGTCATTCTGTTGTTTGTTGGATCTTATTTTGTAATATAAATTTGTGTTATAAGGATGAAGTGATGTAGAGGTAAAATTTGTATTTCGACCACTGGTCATGTTCTAAAAATTACTCTACCCAAAATAGTCTAAAAGCTTCACATTTGAATAAAACAAAATCCATCTTGCATTTTCCAGCCTCAGAAATTCTAAATATCTTTGTATAATTATGTGTGCAGGGTTTATTCATTACATTTTAATTTCGTCTTAGTTCTGCTGTGTTTAGTACTGTACCCCCGAAAAAATTAAAATCGTCATATTTGTATAATAATTATCTTTTATATTACATTTTTAATGTATTTTAATTTACAGCAATCACTAGTAATTTATAGCTACATGATATGTGCTCTGAAGTTTACATCATACAGTGAAACCTGTTTCAATCGGACCCTGAACATATTGGAATTTTGTCAAAATTGTTTCATGGTCCCAAACTTTCTAAATTTTAAAATATAATGGTCTAAACACCAGATCCTGTCTAAATCAAATAGATATTAGGTCCCAGCCACAATCCAGTTTAGACAGGTCCCACTTTATTAAGTTTACTGAATCTTTGATTTAATTTATTTCTAATTTTCAGGCTCTACTGTGTCTTCCACGTGCAATCAGGGGAGAATACTCTCATCTTATCACACGTCCACATCTGATCCTTGAACAACTCTTGATGAACATGAAGGTAGGATGTCAACATTTAATTTTTGTGGCATTTTTATTTTGATAATCATTTAACAATTGACTGTGCCATTTATTTCCATTATGTGCACTGTAAAATTCAGAATTGAGAAGTGTGTTACAATGAAATTAAAACGGTAATTAATATTTTGTTCTGGCCTTCGTGGTGTCGTGGTTAAGCCATCAGACATAAGGCTGGTAGGTACAGGTCTCACAGCTTGGTACCCACTCCCATCCAGAGTGTGTTTTAACGCCTCAATGGGTAGGTGTAAGACCACTACACCTTCTTCTCTCTCACTAACCACTAACAAGTAGCAACTAACCCACTGTCCTAGACAGACAGCCCAGATACCTGAGATGTGTGCCCAGGACAGCATGCTTGAACCTTAATTGGATATAAGCACGAAAATAAGTTTAAATTAATAAATAAATTCTTTGTGTGGCATCATCTCCACTAGTATGTGTATTCCCTGTAACAGATGTGTTTAGTTGTTGTGAAAGAATTGGTCTTTGATCTTGTCATAGGACATCAATAGGTACTGGGTTCGTATCTCACTCGAGGCAATGCAGAGTATACCCATAGGCTCAATGGAGGAGGTGTACTGACACATATACCGAGTTTCAACCATTTTTGGGAAGGCACTACAGCCTCTATGTACCCTGGGCTCATGTTATACTGAAGATAGCTCCACGGACAACAGGTGTGAACCATGACTTTGTCAAGTGGTACCATACTATAAAAGAAATATATTATGGATTTTCCATTTATCTCATTATTATCATCTATATTTGTTATTGTGTCCTAAGCTCTGTTCACCTCATAGGACTCATTCCATGATTGTTTGTTCCCATTCCAACCAGTTCTGAAGAAACAAAAATTTTGGAAGTTTTGGGACTGGTGAACTTTGTATAATTTCAAAGCCATTGGTGAAAAGCATATTTTTTCAATCTGTTCATGCATTTATATAAAACTTATGTATTTGACTAGTGTATTTATATTTATATAAAAATAGAGTGCCCGCCTGATGCGCGGTCGGTCTAGGATCGATCCCCGTCAGCTGACCACTGGGTTTTTTCTCGACATAACCATATGTCCGACGCCGATATAACCTTAATTTAATGTGTTGAGTGCGTCGTTAAACAAACCAACAAAAATTTTATATAAAAACACCCCAAATCATGTATTATTGACTTTCATTTGCCATGATTTATTATTTAATTTATGCATACGGTATATATTTTAATTTTTGCATTATATCTAGATACAAAAAATTACTGTTTAGAGTTTAAAATATAAAGTGAAAAAAAAGAATTATCTATGTTCAACCAATCAAGTTTCTGTAAAATTCATCCCTACCTACTAACCATTTAATCTTATTTCAGGTTGATTTAGCAGGTCAAGTATTCCACAAGGTTAATCACGACTTTTCTCAGATCCAGACCCTATCACTGACGTACACGACTGAACAGTTTAATGAACTTCTCATTGAATACGCCACCAAGGCTGTGGAAGTCACCGTGGTGCAGGTCATTGAAACTGGTCAGTGTTTGTTTAGAGTTTCACAGTTGGTGTTATTAAACTACAGTACATGTATGATGTGTTGTTAGATATAGACTACAGTAAATTAGTTCTGCCATTTGTGATACTCAGGGAATCTAGAATTTTTATAAAATGTACTAGCCATGGGATCAGTGATTTAAAAAATGTACTAGCCATGTTTAAAAATTCACTAGCCCTACTCTACTTTAAGTTACTACAATTTTTACTGAATACTAGTAATAATCAGATATGTCAGCTAAAGAGGAAGATACAGCTTGAAAAGACTAAGATTGAGGGGTTAGGGTGGGGGCAAGATATTCATATTTACAAAATAGACTTAACTGCAACATTTGACAAAATTTTCACTAGCCGTCGGGCATTGCAATGGTAGTTATTTACTAGCCCAACTCTGACTATCACTAGCCATGGGAGTGGGGCTACCATAATCTAGAAGCCCTGTGATACTACTAGTAAGAAAAACAAAAAATTATCATAAAAAATAGATTATGTGAGACCTAAATGTAAAGCAGATGTAAGTGTTAAAGCAGCAGTGTGTAATAAAGACAAAAATATACATACCTAAAGAATAATGAGCCACAACGAGATCAATGACATTAATCAACATTTTCACAAGCCTGCAAACTGTCCTTTTTTATTTTATACTCTCTCCCTATCTCCCAAAAATATAATTAAAATATTGGTTGTGTAAAGAATATTGTTATTTATACCTTTACATTGGTAATAACCCTCTCTAATGAAAATGTTAATAATTGGAAATGATTTCAAAGCAATTTTGTGAAATATTTAGTATTTTTTTTTTTTATCATTACATTTAAATTACATTAGTTATTTAAAATATAATATTGAGTATTATATAATGACATCCAAAAGAAACGTTACGTATATAAAATTTGTATAATTTGATAAATATTGTTGTAAATTAAAAAAAAGAAAAAGGAAACCACCTTACAGACACTTTGTATGTATCACGAAGTGCATTGTGATGTTTAGATTTTGAACTTCATGATACATTCATATCCAACTGTACAATTTGTTGTTTTTGAATAATACAATTTTAAGCCGTGTAATGTTTCTTTTGGACATCAGTATATGTTTTCCTATCTTGCTTCAGAGAAAGAAAGAAGTCAGAGTTCCTGTTCATTGAGTTCCTTAAAGATGGATGACAGCGAGTTCACTGCTTCAACGACACGTTTCATTGGGGATTCCGTGCGAGTCAGAAGAAAGGCCATTGATGGAACAGGTATGTTTTTTTACTCGTTTCTTTCCTCTTAGAATTCCCCGTCGGTGGGCCCATTCGGCTATTTCTCGTCACAGCCAGTGCACCACGACTGGTATATCAAAGGCTGTGGTATGTGATATCCTGTCTGTGGGATGGTGCATATAAAAGATCCCTTGCTGCTAATCGGAAAGAGTAGCCTATGAAGTGGCGACAGCGGATTTCCTCTCTCAGTATCTGTGTGGTCCTTCACCATATGTGTGATGCCATATAACTGTAAATAAAATGTGTTGAGTGCATCGTTAAATAAAACAGTTCTTTCTTTTTTCCTCTTAGAATTGTTGGAATGTTTTATCTTTGATGGTATTTTTTGTATCCTAACCTATACTGGTGTGGGAAGTGAATATAAAAGATCTTTGCAGTAAATTGAAAAATGGGGATAGTTTCCTAAAAAAATCATCTAATAGCAAATTAATCAATTTGAACTAGTGGTGTATATAAACAAAACTATGTTAGTTTTTTAATAAAAACGAATTCATATTAACACCTTACCTACAAGATCCTGTACAGATTTTTTATATTTTGTTTTCGCACAGACATTTTCATCTCTGACACAATAAGCTGATAAGCTATTATTTAAAAAAACAAATTCCTAAATACTGTATTCATCACTATGGCTGATTATTTTGTAAATGTCATTGCAGTATCTCCGAAAGTGATCCCGGGATCTCCACTTGGCAGCAGTCCAGGGTTGAACAAGAAGGTTATATCTCCACCCACAAGACTTGGAGCATCAGGTCACAGCAAATTTGTGATGCCAGCTCAGCCTCCCCCCAAAGAGAAGTGGATTCCTGACTCGGCCACAGCTGTCTGCATGGTGTGCAGTGTGGAGAGGTTTAGCATGGTAAGGAGATCTTGTTTTGTTTTCATTGTTAATGGCGATCAAGGGCAGATGTAGAATTTTAAAAAGGGACTTCTTGAACTGTAAGATATACCAGGCCAATGGATGGTTATTTCAGTCTAATAATCTAAATCATCATGGTGTTGACACAAATTAACAAAACTCTATATTTATACTAAATGCTAAGTTGAAATTGGATATGCTTTTTCTGTAATTTCAGAATGTAAAAATCTTACTGTCCCTTCCCTACGCCATTTCAGCCACTGATTGGCTAGCATCGTCAAATGATAAGCATTTAAAAAAGTATTACAGTATGCATCGTCGTCTTTTGTGTCCTGTGTTTAGTTAAAATATTATTTGGAAAATGTTTCAGTTTAATCGCCGCCATCATTGCCGACGATGTGGTCGTGTTGTGTGTGCAGCGTGCTCCACTAAGAGAACTACGATAGGAGGAGAGTCATCCAGAACGTGCGATGACTGCTACACCCAGATCTATATACCTACGTGAGTTTGAAATGCAGTTAACATTGTTTAGTTTGAAATACAGTTAACATTGTTTAGTTTGAAATACAGTTAACATTGTTTAGTTTGAAATACAGTTAATATTGTTTAGTTTGAAATACATTTAATATAGTTTAGTTTGAAATACATTTTAACATTGTTTAGTTTGAAATACATTTATCAATGTTTAGTTTGAAATACATTTAACATTGTTTAGTTTGAAATACATTTAATATAGTTTAGTTTGAAATACATTTTTTTTTTTTTTAGTTTGAAATACATTTAACATTGTTTAGTTTGAAATACATTTAACATTGTTAAGTTTGAAATACATTTAATATAGTTTAGTTTGAAATACATTTTAACATTGTTTAGTTTGAAATACATTTATCAATGTTTAGTTTGAAATACATTTAACATTGTTTAGTTTGAAATACATTTTAACATTGTTTAGTTTGAAATACATTTATCATTGTTTAGTTTGAAATACATTTTAACATTGTTTAGTTTGAAATACATTTAACATTGTTTAGTTTGAAATACATTTAACATTGTTTAGTTTGAAATACATTTTAACATTGTTTAGTTTGAAATACATTTAACATTTTTTAGTTTGAAATACATTTAACATTGTTTAGTTTGAAATACATTTAACATTGTTTAGTTTGAAATACATTTTAACATTGTTTAGTTTGAAATACATTTTAACATTGTTTAGTTTGAAATACATTTATCAAAATACATTTATCAATGTTTAGTTTGAAATACATTTATCAATGTTTAGTTTGAAATACATTTAACATTGTTTAGTTTGAAATACATTTAACATTGTTTAGTTTGAAATACATTTAACATTGTTTAGTTTGAAATACATTTTAACATTGTTTAGTTTGAAATAAAAATTTAACATAATTGTTTTTAAATGTTTCATTGACTCAGAAACCCAGTTAATTAAAAACTGATGTATAAATCTGTTATTTATGTAAAGCTACATTTGTTAAGTATGATCATATACTGTATATCACTGTTATGTGTATTATCCAATTTTTCAAGTTTCTAAATACTATCGTTGGAACGGAGGAGGGTGTTAGCCAATACATAAGAGTGAACAAAATTGTATTAAAAAATACTATATAATGGCATGTACAAAAAACCATTGGCCCTTTCAGACTTCAATAGTTTACGTGATTTAACAAGTATTGTTAAAACTCTAAAATAAATATATAATTAATGGTAAGTAAACAAGTTTTAAAGACAAAAGGTGTCTACATGTCATTAATAGTAAGTAAAGAAGTTTTAAAGACAAACATGTTTTGGCATTATTTCATATTAAGCCTTTCTTCCATTCAGTGACCTGAAATCCAGAGAACGTGAGTTTTACAGCCAGCGAAGGAAAGAAAGTCTAACTGGTGCCAGTCCGGGTAATCTTGGTCACTCTCCGGCCAGAGTTGGCTCCCCTGATGATCCGTTTGACCATCAGGGTATGGACGTGCCGCATGACAGCATGTGGCAACTGAAATCTGACATCAATCAAAACACTGCACTGAAAGAAGACTTCTATTATGAGCAGGTAATGTGATCAGTGCAGACAGCTATTTAATTAGGAAATTTTACAAAATTTGAAATATACTGTATGTAAAAACATTGACATTGTAATGTCGAGACTATTTTATTTTATCCTGCAACCATTGACTATTATGATGACAGATTTTGATGACGGATAAAGCAAAGTCTAAACATACAGTAGCAGAAAATGATTTGATGTTACTCATGTGATGTCACACACATAGCTACATTATAAAATTGCTCATTTAACCTCCAGGTCATCATACAATGTAGTTGAAATAACAGAAATAATAGCTTTTCCCCTTAATTTGTATGTTCTGTAGAATAAAGATAACAACTGGTTAATGACATAGGATATCAGCTTTATCCAGTTTAGGCCGAATAATAAATTTCCCATTCTTAAATTCACTGGATAAAGCCAATATCTTATGTCATTAACTAGTTATTCTGCCTTGTTTTATATCTGATCCCCATCGGTGGGCCTATTGGGCTATTTCTCATCACAGCCAGTGCACCACGACTGGTATATTAAAGGCTGTGGTATGTGCTATCCTGTTTGTGGGATGGTGCATAATTGGAAAGAGTAGCCTATGAAGTGGCAACAGCGGGTTTCCTCTCTCAATATCTGTGTGGTCTTTAACCATATGTCTGATGCCATATAACCGTAGATAAAATGTGTTGAGTGCGTCGTTAAATAAAACATTTCTTTCTTTCATTTCTTTCTGTTTTATATCTGCAAAGTGACAGACATATGAATTTGGCATGTTTGTCCATCAGATGAGTTTTTCACTTGCACAGTTTAGTACTAGGGGCAGAATGTAGCCCAGTGGTAAAGGGCTCATCTAACATGTGACTGGTCTATGATCGATCCCTTTGGCTATTTGTCGATCCAGCCAATGATCCACAACTGGTGTAACAAACACCATAGTATGTACTATCATGTTTATAGTATAGTTGTGTTACCAGTATCAGTAAAAGAGTTTACTTAAAATATTCATCCAGTTACAGGGTATGCACTTGGGATTTTCTTTTTGACTGGCCAAACTGGCCACTCACAGCAAGACTTTGTATTGCCCGTACAACTTTTGAATGACCCGCAACTGAATTTTATTTAAAAAAATTAATTACTTAAATTGCTCTTTAGAAAGCATGTTACCATAGCATACAAACAATAATAACAACACAAAAGTGTGAAACAGAACTGGTTTTAGTTTGTTTACAAACTGTTGTAATTAATTTGTAATTATTATGTTGTCCCAGGACCCACCCAAACAGCTGGAATGTTTTACCAAAGTTAGGTCTTGGAATTAATAAAGTGCTCTTATGGCTGTATGATGAGGATTCTAAAAAAAACCCACCCAACTACATCCTGCCCCTTAATTGTATGATGTTGAAGTGTTACATTCCACTTGACTTTCTAGTGGGACATAACTCTTTTTCATGAACCAAGATTTTATTAACAATATGGGTAATAAGTAATATATTTGTCTTTCTCTAGCATTTTTAACTTATTACTCTATAAAAACATACAACGCCATGTTGAAATTTGATTTTGAAAGGTATTTTGTCAACTGTATCATCACACAATCTCTTCTTATATCCAGGCTCCAAGTGTGTCGCTGTGCATGTCAATCTTGCATCTCCATAGCGATCAGCAGCAGTGTGGACAGCAG
>JAECMU010184925.1:0-10237 GCA_016106625.1 Dracogyra subfuscus
TCAAGTCATTTATGTTGTTTTACAAGTCAGGTTAATGAATGCGAAGCGCCTTGCAAATTAGAGTTTGTTTACATTGTGCGAACATGAAAAATGCGATATTTTCTATATAAAAAAAAAAATAATAATAAAATAAAAAAAATGTTTGTCCTACATTTATATGTATTACATATTTAAATACATCATACCGAGGTGTATCATTATGCTAAATATGAACAGTATACACCTCGGCATTAGCTACCGGGTTTTGATTTTGTCTCCGGGTTACTTTCGGGCACCGGGCTATAAATTGGTCGACCGGTCTGATCTGGCACCATCGGTTTCCCCGCCCTCCGACTCGCTATCCGTTTTTTCTTTAGTATCACCGTGGTAAGTAAATGTGTATCTTTCTTCATTTACTAACGGCGCAAATTGATACGGCAAAACGTTTTGTGAACGAACACTCATTGCTTTGGTAAGCCGTGCAAGTCTTAGATTCTTTATGAGTGGTACGGACTAATGCTTTGAAGTGTAAGGCGTCAGACAGATCAAGCTACTCGGCTCTGACGTCACGGACCTGTGATTGCCCTGCTCATTAAAGATCGGCAATTTCCGCTAAGAGCTCGTATCTGTTTCTTTACGGAGATATTTTAATTAAAATAAATAAAATAAAATATTTAGGTGATTCAATTTATAATTAATTGTACATGGTTGATGCCAAATATAGGTCACGTGTCATGTTTCCTTTAACTGTCACTCTTGTTCATTTCTTGAATAAAGTTCAGATAATAATTATTGTGATGTTCTCATATTGGAATTGAATGTCATTTATACTATCATATTATCTAATGTAGTACACAAAAACACAATTACAGTGAAGTTAAATGACGTCTCCAGAATACAAAATCCTTTTTGTTTCATGGCAATGAACTATACACAAGCATATTGTTTTATTTGTTGTTTCAGTCGATTCACCGATCAGTAAATTTCTTTTTAAAACTATTTTCCATGATAGCATAATAGTGTATGCACACAATGAATGTTGTTTCTTTCACTGGGACTGTCAATTTTTATTTAAGGTCCATTATCGGGAAGACGTTGGGTTGATGTATTCACGATCATTCATCATATCGTGTTATATCCAAGGCGACGACCAACAAGCGGGGTATTGTGTACACACATCCATTCACCTCCAGCTGTTGTTGATTTGTCATGTTCCCCTTTATAGTATGGTCTGGTACCTGTTAAAAAAGAAGAGGACAAAATTATATTTCATCTCACAATATGGGTTATACCACACTCATTGAAATTCATAAATTTTGACAGACAAAAAGCTAACGTTTATTTTGTTAAACAACATCACTGGAGCACATAAGTAATTAATTAAAAAATCATGAATTAGTGAATGCAAAACATTTTGGTAATTTACACACAGTCTTCAGAGGAAACCCAATCTATATATTTTTTTTTCTCATTAGCGACATGGGTCTTTTATGTCAACGTTCGTCACAAACATATTATCACATACCACAGACTTTGATATATCAGTCGTGGTGCAATGGATGGAACAAGAAAACTTAATAGGTCAACAAAGGAGTGATTTCGTGATGCAAACACCTCAGATCAGCGCACAACCCACTAACTATGGAAATAAAGTTACCTCAAATATAGATGGATGTTTGTAGACCCGATTGGAGCTGTTCTATATGTTGTATTCAGATTTCGTCGCTGTTTTCCCCAGAGCTGATTGTTGTTTTTTCACTGTAGGATGTAAATGTTCAAGATCAACTGACGTCTTTGGTGCGTTTGGGCTGGTTCTATCCGGGTGGTTGTAGACTGATACGCTAACACCTCTTTAATAATTTGTTTAGTAACGTATAATGTTTTTTTTTTTTTAATTAGATTGGGTGATAGCCATAGGGGACGGAATGTATACCATCGTCCAAAAGAAAACGTTTATCGTCTAAAGTGGATAGGGCAATTTTAGTTGTTTTGATGGTATACAGCTGATTGTTCATACTATGTATCAAATGAAAGGTGCTCATGGTTTGCTGGTGATTAAATAAGCAGTCTTTAAACATTTGATGATGAATATGTTTTTGAATAAAATATTTTTTGATCCCCTTGGTGGTGCGTTTTTCTCCAATGACACCTGGCGCCTTGTCAAAAATAAAACTGTAATTTTTTGCTTTAATACCTACAAATTCTCGAATAATTTTACCCCCTGCTTCATCTTTCATAATGCCAATGGTTTTGTTTCTGTCCATGCTAAAGAGTGGGTGGCCCTTTGGATAATTAGACGTGTCAAACAGTGTGATGTTTCGTTGCATGAATAAATAGGGGTCGGTGAGAGGTGTACCTACGAGACCGTTATTTGATAAAATAACGAATCGGTGTCAGTCATCAACAGACGAAGGTGCTCGCCATATTCTTTTAGCATCACATCGTAGTGAAAAGAAAGTAAAATATGGTTGGCATGTTCTAAACGGTAAAACCAACAGAAACGGGTTGATTTAAAGTAACACTGACTTTTTCCATCTTTACGACGACCAAATGTTCTGAAAATATTTTGAAAGGTTTGAAATTTGTTTTTGATGAATATTTTCTTAATCTTTCTTCGTCTGTGATGAGCTCCATAGACGCTGTTTGTGAGTAATTTAAACAAATCTTTAGAAAAATCATCTTTGGCTTCCTTTCGTTTTTGAGTATTGAAATCGATGTATGGTTTCATCCATTTGCTTTATTTGAATTTTAAAACACAGTGGATTTTTTTTCAATTTAAGTCCCAAATGTAAATAGTATTTCAAAGTTTCGAAATGAATTATATAATTGGTTTTATCTTTCAACGTACTGAATAACTTGGATCCTGTAGGGTTTTCTGTTTTGATGTTCATTTCTTTCATGAGACGTTTCAGGTAAGGGGAGAACTCGGCATAGGGGATGCTCTCGCGAGTATGGGCAACGGGCAAGGAGGAGTGGAGTTTATGTAATTCTGGCTGGTAGTGTAAATCTACTTCCAGAATATAGCCATCTTCTCCCTCGGGGTCAAGTGAGACCCAATCAATTTCCCCGATGTCGTCTTCGTCCAGCCAGATAAACTGTCTCTCTGGCAATGGCATTGACATGGCCGCCCCGTACAAATTATTGACGTCGTAATACATGAGGTACGATTCGTCTTTGTCGGGGTTGAAGTCAACCATGTATTTGTTGTTTGCCGAAGCAAAGCGATGACCAATCATGGCCACCCCTCCCCTGATACCTTTTTCGATAAATGTGTATATGTCTGGATCAGTAAACAGATCCAGTTGCGTGCCTGTAATTTTCAGACACGCCTCCATAGCCATGCCTGGGAGTGTGTAATACTGGAGGGGGTCCAGTTCGTAATACTCCAAGCACATGGCACAGAACTGTTCAAAGATGTCGGTCAAGATCAACGTATCCACGGACATGTACAAATGCATAAACTCGCGAATGGAATTTATGTTGAACGTGTCCCAGATGTGACGAGCAAAATTATACTCGTCTTCTAAAATAGTTTCCTCATTTAAGGAGGAATAAAACTGATCTCTCGAGGGGAAATCGGTTTCATCTAATTTTTCAAAACTGTCGACGTATTCGTAAAAGTAAGATAACTTTCGCGTCAATACGTCAACGTGTTGTGGAATGTGTTCACCTAGGTGAACGAATTGATCTTGACCTTTGTTTCTTAAGTTATCCGCTAACGTCTGTAGGTAGGCGGAGAGAAATTTGAATGAGTCCAAAAAGACTAAATCGTCTATCTGGAACATGAGGAACTGTTCCATGTTGTGTGGGATACATGTTAATTTCCTATCGTGGAACAGTTCGGCCGCCTGTAAAATCAAATGGCCGTCATAACGAGAAGCATTATGACAGACACAAGCCACAAATTTATTTTCTTGAAAGTTAACGTTACATTCCGGGTGACAAACACCTCGGAATTTCCCAGTCAGGTGATCGTGATCACGGTGACGCTTCTTTCCTAGAGGTAGACGACACAGGTAACAGTGTGTGGTGTTTTGTATATTCAATTAAATCATGATCCGTGAGGACCATGTCGACTTGGTTGTTTAATATGTCCATGATGGAATCGGAATCTGCTAACAGATTTTCCATAAAGTATTGTGCCGCATTCTCTCCGCTGTAAACTTTTAACGGTTTACTGTACGTGTTTTCCCCAAAATACGACTTTGTAGCTGTAGCCGCAAGGGATGTGGTGTTGTGTGTGCTGCGTGTTACCCGCATTGTCGTTGTCATCTACGGGGGCTAATACGCATTCGAAATCTGCGTATATCACAAACGAGGCCCTTTGGGGTTTTGACATGTCGTAGAGTCCAAATTTTCGTTGGGCTCTATCGGGGTCTGGCATTTGGATGGTTTGGGCCTTACTGTGGCAATAAGGAAGGCGGTTTTCTAATCTGTCCTCCGAAGAGTAAGACCAGAGACATTTCCTACATATATATTTAGAGTGACAATCACCCTGTCTTCTCACTAACCCTACCAAACTGGTAATGAGACAGTAATGAGAGTGTTTCCCCCTCTTCTTCTACTTCCGAAGTAAGTAAAAGTAAATCTAGCTGTCTTTGTTTGGGTGTAGTCAGGTTATCGCTGATACGAAGTGGGAAAATGGTTTTCTCTTCGTAGCCAAACACATTGACAGCTAAATTGTTAACCCGCACGAAACGAGTTATGTCTTTTAGGGGCATGGGGAAGCTGAAGCCATCTAATTGTAATTGATCCGTGTGAACCAAATACTCGGATACCTGTTCCTTGACTCTGTCTGCTGTGACAGGGAACAGATGCGCTAAGACGCAATATAGAAAACATTTCTCGTCTTCCATATTTCTAATATTGAGAATGCTTCGCTTGCGCTTGAGTTCGCAAAGAAGTGGTAGATACGAGGACCCCCCTTTAAATGGTTGAAATTTCACTACTGACAGCGTCACCTGGATGATGGCTTCAAAATTTAAATTTGAACTTTCTCCTTCATAATTGTCTAAATCTATCATAATTTTATTGATGGCTTCAGTGTATTGCGTTTCTAAATCATCCGATTGCGTGGCTTGTGTCATTTTGTTGCGAAAGAAAGGTTCTACGTATTGCTTTTCTCCATCAGGGGACAACTTGGAAAGTCTCATGTTTACACAGACCCCATTTGATAGACCGTTTATCGGCTATTTCGGAACAAAGCACGTTTAAAATATCATGTAGTATCATGATCAAATAAAATATAGGATCTTGACCTTCGTGACCCCGAGGAATAAACTTGTATTCTCTCGCCTGCCCGTTAAGCGCTTGGCGAGAACATCCTCTCGATTCATTTTTAGCTTTCTTTGGCATGGGTTCTCCCCCTGCCCCTTTTTGCGGACGTTTATTTGTTGAATTTGAAGTAGACGGGGTAGGTGTGTTGCATCGAGAAACATGCGTGCGATAGTCGATGTAATTTTGAAAAGGTGATTGACAAGTTTGACACGTCAAATTAACCCGATCATTTTCATGAAATAGTTTGATATGACGTTGTAAATCATCTTGCCGTTTAAACGCCTTTGAACACATCGCGCAATTAAATTTCATACTAAAAGGATCACAATTGTTTTGATGCCGCATCAAATTTCGTTTAAAGCCAAAACGTGTTTGACAAAACTCGCAGGGAGCAGTGGTAAAATTATATATATATATATATATTTTTTTTTTTTTCATATTTTTTTTTAATGTTTTAATTAATCTTAAAAAACAAATTGGTTGAAGTAATTTAATTTTATTGAGGTGTTTGCGCAACGAGCAGTAGTCACACACTGAAATAAGAAAGGTAACGAATAAAGCTACTATCACACAAATTCATACAAACATACATTAACGCATTTATTTTCGTCGAAAATATTAAACTGAAATGAGTTACAAACGACAAGTTTATAACGAGCTTCACATTTATTGAGAGAAAGAAATAACACAGCATGACTGTACAAAAACAGAGTGTCTTAATTTAATAGTTTTTAATGCATTACACAAGTTCATATATGTGAGCCCTCTCTCATTTGAAATATTCATATTTAAACAGCATGCATATAGAACTATTTTTAAAATCTATATAATAACCTTATAAATCCAGCAAAAGTAAATAAATTTAACAAAATAAAATGTTATAAGACCAAAACATTTACCTAAATGATCCAGCCAATTCGGCTCTTAGTGTGCTCACCCATATTCGGTCTTCTAAATATAGTGCAACTGCAAACAATGAAGTAATAAACCTCCAGCAATCTCCAGTTCAATCTCGCAAGTCTGATTTATAAATGAATAACCATATTACTCTGTGATCTTATATAGGGCACTGCTTAGTGATGTCATTATTGCATCAGCGCTTAGAATAGTTTAACAAAACCATCACAAAACATGAATCGAGACTGGTGCCATTCATTGTTTACTTTTAAAAAAATACCACTTCATCCATCGTGCTTTGGTGGTAAACTGATCTCTTTAATTATAATTTAATTGTCTCGGCGAACACCTGTTCAAACATTGCACAACCAGGCCGCAACAGATTAAAAAACAAAATCAATAATCAGCCTTTGTTTGAAACACGTAACAGCGCTACACGTTTGAACTTGTTGAGAAAATACATCCACTAAAAACATGTCGCTTTAAAATTTTCGACAAAAATAACTCTGACCAGCTACACTTCTGAAAATAATTTCCGAAACCGTGGTAATGCCATATACAATTTGACGTGAGTTTGTTATTAACCAAAACATTGCATTGCATATTAAACACAAATTTAACTCAAAAATGGACATCGCTTTAAAACTTTCGACGAAAATATTTCTTATCGGGTAAAATTTGAAAAATAATTTATGAAACCGTGTTATCGTTATATGAATTTGTACGCGAATTTTTTAATAATTTAAACTAAAACTTATTTTTTCATACCAAAAACTGGTGGCATCTAAAATTTTCAGCGAACAAACATACCCAAACTACAATCTAACTCAAAGTATTGTTCCGTACAGGAACGAGTCTATTATTTATCCAAATAACACTGGGGTTTTTTCTCGACATAACCATATGTCCGACGCCGATATAACCGTAATTTAATGTGTTGAGTGCGTCGTTAAAAAAAAATGAAAATAATAAAAATATCCAAATAAGGGGTGCCGACGGTCGAGTCTAACACGATTGATAGCATTATTAATATAGTATGACGATTCTGCATCAAATTGTATGCGCGTAAAGACTGTTCTTTTAGCATGGGTTACGACGCACTGAACAAAGGTTGTACACCTGGTGAAACCTGACACGTGCACCTGTGCAAACAAATGACGACAACGTTTTAATTATTTTTTAAATATTATTTTTTTTGGTGTTTTGTTTAAAGGAAACATGACACGTGACCTATATTTGGCACCAACCATGTACAATTAATTATAAATTGAATCACCTAAAAAAAATATATTACAAAAAAAAGTAATTACTTAAAATATCTCCGTAAAGAAACAGATACGAGCTCTTAGCGGAAATTGCCGATCTTTAATGAGCAGGGCAATCACAGGTCCGTGACGTCAGAGCCGAGTAGCTTGATCTGACGCCTTACACTTCAAAGCATTAGTTCGTACCACTCATAAAGAATCCAAGACTCGCACGGCTTACCAAAACAATGAGCGTTCACAAAAAGTTTTGCCGTATCAATTTGCGCCGTTAGTAAATGAAGAAAGATACACATTTACTTACCACGGTGATACTAAAGAAAAAACGGAAAGCGAGTCGGAGGGTGGGGAAACCGATGGTGCCAGATCAGACCGGTCGACCAATTTATAGCCCGGAGCCCGAAAATAACCCGGAGACAAAATCAAAACCCGGTAGCTAATGCCGAGGTGTATACTGTTCATATTTAGCATAAAGATACACCTCTGTATGATATATTTAAATATGTAATACATATAAATGTAGGACAAAACTATTTTATTTTTTTAAAGAAAATATCGCATTTTTCATGTTCGCACAATGTAAAACAAACTCTCTAATTTGCAAGGCGCTTCGCTTTCATTAACCTGACTTTGTAAAACAACATAAATGACTTGATAGTATAATAATCTATTTAACTACATATATTTCAACAGAACGAAATGGGGTTATAGGTTTTTTTTCTCATCATAAAAAAAAACAAAAAAAAACAAACCCATCATATTATTACACCTATTCAGGCTATGGTTTGGGTACGTTAGATTGAAAACGACCACTCACGATACCCAAGTGATAATTGGTCAGTTTTGACATTTTAGATGGAAAAGTTTACTTAAAATCAAGGGTTTTACGAATTGTTTACAGTAATGAAGCAGGGCGGTTGATAATGTCTATTAACATTGTACTATAGTCGCGACAGGTTACGTCACAAAACCTTGTGATCTTAAAACACTGGGAAGTATTTTTGTACGTATGTCTAGACTGGTAATCACTTACCTGGCCGATACGTTGCAATATACACCTGCCAACCATGGAAAGAAAGGACCAATTAACTAAAACAACACTCCGATTCCCAAGTCAGCCCGTGGACAAAACATAAGAATTATTTCGACACCTACAGTAGTGGGTTATTTTGTATTGAATTTCGTATTACTTTAGGCTTCGTGCGGTGAGGAACGTTTTTGTGACGTACTCCGCCCGAAGATTTAAGAACATTATTTAAAATTATTTTAGTTTTCTGCACGTTTTTGAAAAACATATTTAAATACATCGTACTGAGATGTATCCTCATGCCAAATCCCATGTTTGTATATGCCATATTTAATTACATATTGACGTTTCCTTCTTCGGACGGTGAATACAAATTTTGTTATGTAGGGCTATAGCCCTAACATGAAAAATATTTGTGGGTGTTGTTTTTTTTCTTCAAAAAATAAATAAATAATTAATTAATAAAAAATTCCTAACTTTTTTTAACATATATAAATACATCATGCTTGGGTATATCTTTGTGCCAAATATGTACAATGTACACTTCGGCATTCGCAACCGAGTACTGTTGTTGTCTCAAGCTGTAAATAGTCTGTCACCAAAGTACAATGCGGTGTTTGTGTCCAATCTTTTCTTTTGCGATCAAATACACACGTCTTTCTTCGGATACAATCCTTTAATAAACCGTAAAAATACGACCCACGATCGTTTAAAGTGTTTATTTTTACAAACAAAGGCCGCGCAGTACCGCATTATTGGACTGAAAAGATCGTAAGCCCCTTACTCCATATATAAACAGTTAACAACAATGGAAGCGTACTCGGCTCTGACGTCACTTCCGGGTTTTTCCGAAAGCTCACGAAGAAATATGCATAAATCATGCTTTGATACTGATCGGTGTAATTTCTTCGTTTTAAGATATCTACACGTATTTTTTTGTTATAAACTTATTTGTATATTATTTTTATATCATTTTTCTTTTAAAATGAGCTATAATATGGTTTCGTGTCATGTTACCTTTAACATGTCTGATGCCATATAACGTAAAATAAAATGTGTTGAGTATGTCGTTAAATAAAACATTTCTTTTTTCTTCTTTCATGTATGAATCTTTAAATCTCAATAAATGTCATTAAAACTGTCATTAAAACCCATAAAGCAAAAGTAAATTGGAAATAAAAGTATATTTGTATGTGCTTAAGGATGTATACTGGTAATAAAAACTTAGTTTAACAAATCATTTTGAAATTTCCACACCCATGGACCAAATACCATGGAATGGCCCTTATATAGATTTACAGAATTCAAGTGACATCCCGCATGTATTTGACAGAATAATCCATTGAAACCACACTGGCAACATACTTTCTAGGAAGTATTGTGACAACCCTGGATTAGAGGGTGTAACCATGAAGGCAAAAGATCAGTAACAAAATTAAAAGTCAACAATATTTATTTAACAATAACCTCAAAACACACACAGTTGAAGTCGTATGTTCACTGATTCATTTAGTTATAAAATTCACACAAATAATTAAATAAATACGACTAGGTTTCTTTCAGGCTATGCAATATACCACAATGTGTAAATTACCTAAAAAGACTGAGTCTTATTAACCTGGGCCAGGTAAGTCACACTATAATAATTATTACTATTATCCTGTTCAATTATTTAGACCCAAAGTTTTTCGCAAATATTACATTTATTTCCTATTCGATATTTGTTTTCTTTGCATTTACATGAAACAAACCCAAACCCCGACAGGTTTTATATACAAATCATCATATAAAATGC
>JAECMU010185014.1:0-13790 GCA_016106625.1 Dracogyra subfuscus
TTTGTACATTATTTGGTATTGTCATTACTAAGGAAAAGCATTTGTAAGTGCGTTGTGCGGTCATATGGAAATGGGTGCATAATAGCAAAATGAGACGGGGCCCCGACATTTGGATGGAGAATGAAAAATGTTTGTGGTCAACCCGTATTGATTTTTTACATGCCAGTCGACAAGTGACAGTAGGTTCAAAAATTGGTAGTCACTTAATCCTTGCGATATCATGCTATTTTTTACACAATGTAATCCGAGGCAATATTAGCATGTAGATCCATTGGAAAATAAATGGTGGTGTGTAACCTTGTGCAGAGATACGATTTTGACTGCGCCATGGTTTTGTCGTTTAGATTATATCCACTTAAGGTTCAGTACACAACACTCATGTTTACAGACTCCGTCTTCAAAGGACAAGTCACAAAGTCCTATTATGTACCTAGGGGGGTGAAAGTTTTGTACTTTTCTTTGATCTGGACTGGGTAGAAATGTTTACGTGTTTCCATCGCCCACGGTGTTCAAGCACAACCTTGGATGTTGTCAGGAGCATTCATTCACTTAATAATCCTACACAAAGGATGAGCGATGAATAGCTTTTGTATTCAATCTGTAAACCTTTATTGATGGTCATCTTGTAACTAGTAAGTTCAAGTTCTTTATCACACATACTTTTTTTATTAAGCCTCTCAGAGTGTTTATGAATAAACATTTCGCTACCAGGTAAACAGTAGTAATAAAACACAAAAGAAATGCCAGTGCGTGCCGTCCCAACACGTCTTTTAAGAAGTAAAATAATTTCTGTTAAATGTTCAATGAAACAAGCTGTCGAATAAGTGATATAATTTAAAAAAAAAACAAAAAAAAAACAACAATATTTAAACTTAAGACACAGTTTAATAGAACAAGTTGCACAAACAAATGGATAATTACAATGTTTTATTAACAATGACAAATAACTATACAGTGTACTGAATAACGAGTAATGCTATACTAATGTTAAGTTTAAAAAGGTAAATTCATGAAAATATCGTTCATCTCTGTATTAAATTGTACAAATTTCATTTTTATTTTTAAAATCTCTTCTCTCAATGATATCTGTGGTATGGGTAGAACCATCCTTTGCTCCCTGAACAAAATACAAAAAAGGAAACGTGTTGAAATTCCAATTTAAAATATATAAATTATTTTACGACGTATATTTAAAAAATAGGAGCTATAATTAATCAACTACTTACAAATGAAGAACAAATATGCAGACATTACCATTTAAAAAGAGTAAATTAAAACATGCGTTGTTTCAAAGAGCTGTACTGTGTATTACTTCATAATTTGAAATCTAAAAATCAAATACTTACAAATGATTTTTTTAATGTCAGGGGTCCTGTCTTCGTACTGGTCATGTTAATAAACAATTTGAAAGACGGGTAACATACGTTTTTAAACAAACTGTAGCTGTTTTGTTTTTAAATAATATTGTCTCTTATAATTATTATATTTTGTTTATATGTTGAAAAACAACTGTAGGAAAGTTTTGGATGGGCCAATAGTGGGAAACAAGAGTGATTCCTCGCATTGTCAAACAATAAAGAACTGTACTATAATTAAAGATAGATGCTTACTCTCTTTCTTTTTCGCAGGCCGAGAGGATCTTCTTTTTTCTCTTCTTTTTTCTCTTCTTCTTCCTTTTTCTTTTCTTCATTGTCTTGCTTCTGTAAGCATTAAAATAATTAGTATATTTTTCAATTATAACATGATCAAAGTCCTAACGTGTACATTTTAACATTCTGATGATTTTAATGAAGAAATAACGAATATTGTTTTGTTCATTTATTTTGTATACTCTCAAAAGCATTTTAAGTAATTTATTTGATTAATATGTAGTTATAAGATAGGTGTAAGGTAAATCAAATTGTATTACTTACTTGAGATGTTTCTGTATTCTCGCTGGAAAAAAAAGAAGCAAGTTTTAGTACCATGTCTATATTATGAATTTCGTGAAAATAGATATACTATTACAGATTATAAAATAGGATGAATATGTATTATTTTGACGGTTATTTAATTAGGAATGCTTGTATATTACTTACGGCCACTCGTCCAGCATGTGGGTGAATTCATCCACACTGAAAATAAATTCAAATGGACATCATTTAGATAATGTAATCAAAACCGTGCATGCATACATGTATGTACACACTGGTACACACACACTCTCTTAAACACACAAACAAACACACACACACACACTCACTCACACACACACACACACACACACACACACACACACACACGCTACGTCAAGATATTACTAAAACAGAATAATGGGTAGAACAGAAAATAGAAATGTCAGGTATTAAAACCGCGTTTGTGCTTATATTTTAAAATTAGTAAAAAAATAAATAAAATTAAAATGTTTTAGCTTTAAATACTACTTACTTAAATTCCCGCATCATTTCTTCAAATGATGTGTCGTTGCTGAAAATAAAAAGACAGAATAAGCAATATAAACGAAAGACGAAAATAAATAATTAAATTGTTTTAAAAATATGACAAATTCTGATAATATATTTTAAAAAATACTTACGTATTATTTGACATGGACAGCCATTCTTCCATTTTTTTCAAAAGCGTTGGGGTTCATCTTGAATCTGTGGGTTGAATGTGTGGAGTGGGAAGTAATTGGTTTTTTTATACCTTATGGTTCCAAAAGATCTTTATAAGTTGCGTATGATTAATTTTATCAGATTTTTGCAACATTGTGATTTTACAGCTGCCCTTTTTACCTTTATGATAATTATTATTTTGTGAAAAAGGCCAGTGACACGGGATCACTTTATAACCAAACCATACTACATTATGTCCGTTTCATTATTTGCATATGATCACTCATTGTGTTTCGCACACAGCTGCAGTCTTTTTTGGCGAGAACTCCTTTTTAATAGTTACCATTTTATTTGTTGGTGCTAAAAGCAACAACGTTCTAATAAAAGACACTTTACTGAAAAATATCGATTCGAGTCCACTGTGAATACATAAAAAGAAAGGTAAAAAGGAAAGGCCAGATGCGCGATTACAAATGTATTGGAATGTATTTAAAAAGGCTCGTCCTCTGTCCCACACAGATGTCACCCTTTTAAAGGAATCTTTTAAAGGCTATTATTTTATTTTTGGTGTTGTAACAAAGACACTTAAAAATATCGATGCGAGTGCGGGTCGAGGGTATAGAGAAAAAAAAGACCATTTGTATGCGATTACAGAAGTTACGGAATGCAGTACGAGGGGAGGACATTGCCAGCCATTAACAAAATGTTTAAAATGTCTCTTTCTTAAGTGCCAAACAGCTGTAACCGTGTTTTCATCAGAAACATTTCAGTGACCTTTGTTTAGGTATGGTGAGAGGGTCGACTAAAATCAAACCAAAGTCACTGTCAAAACACGCCCAGGTGTGTGGCCGTCGTACACAAAAAGATGTACAAAACAAAAAGCTGTGACATGGAATGTTTGAAATCATTATTATCATTTATTAACAATATTTGAATTAAACAACAGGAATTCTGAATACCTCAACGCTTGACGCTTGAAAAGTACACGAATGTGTAAAATGTTATGACCAATACTGTTTATTTCTATGGCGAAATTCAGTTGTAGGAAAACAAAGACACGACAGACGATTGAGTGACCCGGGTGTTAAAAAAAGCCAGCCGCTTGATCTTGGTGTTAGATGAAACAGATGTTATTTTCTATTAAATGAAAACATTAAATAATAATAATAATAATAATAATAATAATAATAATAATAATATTTCTGAGATGAATGAACAGATGCATACAGTATACAGTGAAGTCATAATAGTATTTAATCAGCACCAAGCAACGACATAAAATAAAATTAAATAAAATAAAATAAAATAAAATAAAATAAATAAATATATAAATAACAAACATACATGCACGCAAACAAAATAAAAATATGAAATGTTATGAAGCAAGAATATATATGTTTAAAAAAACCCACAATAGTCATGTTTGAAGTGGGTTTTTTTTTTAAATAAGTTAAATGAGTTTTATGTATTATTTCAAATAATATTATATGTATTCGGGCGCTTTTGTGATACATGTGATGCGAATACTGTAGGTTCGAATCCCACAAACTGACACGGAGTTTTAAATCACTGTCAATGTAATTTTTTAAGTGGAGTCACATAATGTTTGTTTCAGTTGTTCAGTTCGATGTTGACATGAGAAAATATTGTGTACTAATGCAAACCAAAAGTGTATCTCTATACTAGATGGAGTCAATAAAATGATAGAATTGTTATTAAGTAACATAAATTTGAAGAGGACTAACAAAACGTATTCTTCTTCAGATGGATCGCTTCATCGTTAACACAATACCCATTGTCGACTCCTTCACCAGCAGTGACGAATTGCTTGCTTGGGCTAAGCAGGTTGGTCTGGAAAAGACGAGCACGTCAATTTAAAGATGGTCGAGCTACTGTGTAAAGAAATGGAACAATCTGAAGAAGCCGTACCACTCCCCCTTCCTGTTTCCGAGGTTAATAACGTTGTTTGGCCTGTAGAATATATAACATCAGAAGAATATGACGAACTCGTCAAACTCTGTGACCAACACTGGAATCCCAGTAGCGAAGAACTGACTACAATGTGCACCCACTACCCAGACGAAACGGCTCCCTGTCCAACAATGAATGACGAACAAGCCATGGACATAGACCATAAAAGAAAAGGCCTGCCATGTCCGTTTTGCCACGCCACCTTCAGGAGAATGCCCGATCTTATGAAGCACAGAATGCATTGCGAACAGAGACCATCCTCACCACTTCCAACCACATCGTCACCACTAACATCCACATCGTCAGAACCACCCGTCGAACGACAGTGTACCATGAATCAAATGGGTGGGATCGGACCTGTTACGTTAGTGAATACTGAAATACCATCCTCACCATATACTTTTACAAAGAAAAGTACGAGAACGCACAAAAAGACAGCAGCAACTGACACAACTTTCGAAATTATATTTAATGAAGAGTGACAAGGGGAAAAGCTAAAACATTTACACGAAGATTTACATACAATGTTTGAAGATGTTTTGGAAGAAGCCACCAGCGGCTTACAAGACAGTGATGTCGGATGGGTGATTGTTCACCACGATGCCTTGAACTCGCCGATCGTCATACCCCTGCAACCACTAACCGAACTGAATGCTGACGTCATCGAAAAAGTGTTACAAAGCCATGAAGATTTGCCTTTAGATGCATCCTTCAGCATTCAGATCGGTACCATTCAAATACCTAGAGATGGAAGGTCTGTTACCACTCTGACTGATCTCAGTGAACCTGACAACTCAGTTCACATAAAACAGTCACTGGTAGAAATCGCGAATGACGACGACCTCTGTATGCCCCGGGCGATCGGCGTGGCCTGGGCCAAACTGAATTGCATTTCAAGCAAGGACTGGCAAGAACTCGTGGGCGGTCCCTACCCCAAGACGCCTCTGATCGAGTTGATCCTACAACACAAGACATGTCCCCAGTCATTCTACGACCATGTCAGGAAGACGAATCGCCGAGAGCAGAAGACTCTGGCCCTGAAATTGTGTGAATTGGCAGGAATCCCCAACAATCGTTCATGCAGTTTAAATGACATCCCTGCCTTCGAACAAGTACTGGGATGCCAGATTCTTGTGGTCAGTGCTGAAGTAGGCAATACATTTCTGCGAGTAGGCGACCAGACGTCACAGGCACCTAGACTGTTCCTGTACTTTGTGGAGCAGCCCCAACTCCATTTTCACGCCATTGTGAATATTATAGGCTTTTTCTCGGCGTCCTATTTTTGTCAACATTGTCTTAAACCGTACAATAACAAAAGAGATCATTCATGCTCATTAACTTGCATCATGTGCCACAGCCAGAACTGCCCAGAAACCGATGTCCAGATGTCGTGTCGTCACTGCCACGTGACCTGTCGATCGCTGGATTGCTTTCAACGTCAAGCAACAAAAACGAGACAAGAAGGGACGCACCATCCCCTCCAAATGTGAGAGTTTTTGGACATGCACCACCTGTAAGAAAATGCTTGACATAAGCGAGAGGGATCCAAAACTCCACACCTGTGGGGAATGGAAATGTCCTTGTTGCAACAGCTACGTCGATCAAGGTCATCTCTGCTACCAGCCTCCAAAAGAAATTAATGACGTCCACGCTAAGTTCATTTTTTACGACTTTGAATGCCGCCAGGACGAAATACTTCAATGCAAAGATGGTTACCTGCCCAGTGGAGTCTGTCCTATTTTCCCTGGAAACAACTGCAGTCATCAGTCTCGGTGTCAACATTGCCGACAGTCATGGTGTGGAAAACAACAACATGTCTCAAACTATTTGGTGGCACAGACGGCCTGTGAAGCTTGCAAACACCTGCCTGTCACAGAAACATCCAAATGCCATGAATGTGGGCCGAGATGTCCCTGTTGCAGTCAACACGACAAGAAGAAACAGTACCTGAAAATAGCATGTGAGCAAATCTGTGGATTCCGTCAAGTCATCTTTCAAGGTAATGGAGCTCACATCCAGTTTTGTCAGTGGCTGTTCCAAAATCACCACAAAGGTTTCACAGCTATCGCGCACAACAACAAGGCCTATGATGCTTATTTCCTGCTAGAGTACATAATTGACCAGTCCATGTACCCTCAAAAAATCATATACAATGGCTCGAAAATCATGTACGTACAAGTGGAGAGGGGGCTTAACATCCGGATTATTGACAGCTTGAATTGTCTGCCCATGAAGCTGGCTGCTTTCCCAAAAGCCTTTGGTCTGGTGGATTTGAAGAAAGGATACTTTCCCCATTATTTCAACACCCAAGAACATCAAAACTACTGTGGACCATTTCCACAACCAGAGGTGTATGGTGTCGACTACATGGGAACCAAGGAGAGATCCGAATTTCTGAAGTGGCATGCTAAACAACAGGGAGTGTTCGACTTTGAGAAAGAAATGAAGGCATACTGTGTGTCAGATGTCGCCGTTCTCAGAGAAGGCTGCCTTACATTTCAAGCTCTGATGCTGAAAGCTACTGGCGAAAAACAGATCGATCTCGACACCAAAGCAGTCAACTACATAAACGGCATCGACCCATTTGCTCAGTACATCACCATCGCCTCGGTATGTATGGGAATCTTTCAGAGCAAATTTCCGGTATGTGCGCAGAGACGTAAACACGCTTTGAGAATTATATGATATATCTGTAAAGGTAATCTTTTAAACATTCGTATCACTTTTGTTGTTCGAACTTTATAATTTGCAAGTCCAATATATGTTCGTTGGATAACCTTTGTTTCAACGCATCGGATTGCACGTGCAACATGGTGGCCAGTGATCGAGCAATGGATACGTCAGTGAGTGGAGACACAGCAGCACTGCAGGATTTGAAGCAGCTTTACTCAGGTAAATACATTTCTGAATGCTTTGCAATGCTGCAACTCGGCTTTCGAAAGGAAATAGATGCAGTGAGAAGTGAGTTTGTTGCTGTGAAAGAAAAAGTGGCAATTTTGGAGAGTTTTGTGACCTATGCGAATGACATCTTGCGTGATATTCATAACCGGGTGGTTCCCAACATTGAGGATAAAATTGAAAGTGAGAAGCGGGAGAGCTTAAAGCTGGAAGTTTGGGGAAGGAAGTGGAATGTCGTCATCAGAAGAATAGATGGATCAACAAAAGAACCGGCTCGGGAAACTGAGAAAAAGGTCAGGTCTTTTTTGGTTAAGACATTGAAAATGTCTGACGATTTTGCCAAACGTGTTCCTCTCGTCTTCCGGGCGGTGTAGAAGGCAAAAGAAACATCATTGTGCGGTTCAGTAGCCTGTTAGATAGAGACGATGTTCTTGATCACGCCAAGAGGCTCCAAAAGGGATTTGGTTTCAGCGTAGTTCCAGATTTAACGCCTGAAGCTGGAAAACTTAGAGCTAATCTGCTTCAGAAGTTGAGAAATATGCCCGAAAGTGAACGCAAGAAGACAAAAATGGTTTACATGAAAGACTATCCTTTTGTGGGTTTAAAGCCTAGTCAGTAGCAACAACAATGGACTACTTTCTTTATTAACTATTACTGAAATGACATTTTTCACATTTTCTTATTCGATACTTATCTGTTTTACATTATTTTCTTTGTGTCATGTTTCAGTATGAATACGTAAATATTTTCAATATATCGATGTGTATATATATATCGATACATGATGGGTTTTTTTTTCGATTTTAATTTACATCAATATTAGAGTGGCTATCGGAGTAAATCTTGCATGGAAAACACATGGCTAATTTGAATATTTATGTAAACAGTAGCTGTTACCTGTAGTAGTGATCACATAGTTTGTTATTAATGTGTTACCGTGTTAATTTCATGTCTATTTCATGTCCACAGAAATGCTTTGTGTGTGCTTTGTGAACATGGCCACGCTGTTGCGCACAGCACTTCAACACATTTTATTATGTTAGTTACACTTGTTCGGGCTTGTGAACTGTGTGTTGCCTTCGGACGTAATAACATTGCTTTTGGCAGGTAACACAAATGTAATGTATGGGTGTGGGTGCCTGTGCGCTGGCATCCATGTATGGATATGGTGTTTTATATATAAATATTTGTATGAAACGTTTAGGGTGATAGCTATGTAGTTTATTGTTATTTTATTATTGGAACGTTTGGTGGTGTTTTTATTTATTTCCTTGCATACTCCGTTTCGTCTATTTATCTATCTTATTAATATTATTACTACTAGTATTACTATTACAATAAGTATTATTATTACTTTATTTACGTTATAAAAAATGCTTATATTAAAATATGGCGTGAGCCGATTACCAAAATTGGGGGCTGTCTTGAACTCAAGAAATTAACAGGAAGGATACTTTGGCGAGAGGGGTGGGAAATTAGTTTTTGTTGATGTATAAATTAGATTGGAAAATGGATCTTCAAACATATTATAGAAACATGACTGAAGTACTTGAATATCACGTTGTATATATTGTATGCAAATATCACATACAGAAGCATTATAGTGGGGGATAAAATTTCAATTGGAAGTGTAAATTGCCGGGGTTTGTCTTCTGACACTGTCAAGCGGAAAGACATCTTTGCCCCTTGTAGGACTAATTATGATATTAGATTTATTATTGACAGCCATTGCAAAAAAGAGTTAGAAACTTATTGGAGAAATGAGTAGGGCTACCAAGCTTGTTTTAGCTCTCATATCAGTAACAGCAGGGGGATTATCATACTATTTAGAAACACCTTTGAATATGAAATTCACGAAGAAATAATAGATCCAAATGGAAACTTTTTAATATTAGACATTACAATACAAGGATATAGAATTACTCTGGTAGCAATTTACGAACCAAATAAAGATAATCCACAGTTTTATAAATCCATTCAACACAAAATAGAACTTATTGGTAATGTATCGGTAATTATTGGAGGAGATTTTAATGTACCCATGAATTATGATATTGATACATTAAATTACTTAAATCAAAACAATCCTAAATCGCATGAACAAATTGAACAAATGGCTTCAGATTTAGATTTAATTGATGTTTGGAGAGAATTGCATCCCGATATCAGACGATTTACTTGGAGGGGTCCAAATAACAAGCAAGGTCGACTGGATTACTTTCTTACTTCTTCTGATCTTCAACCTTTTTTAACTGGCGCTGACATAGATGTAAGCTACAAATCGGATCACTCGCATGCAAAAATTACTTTTCAATTTATTCAACAAGAACGTGGTAGAGGAACCTGGAAATTTAACAATAGTTTATTACAGGATATGGAATATATTGAACTTATTAAAACATGTATAAAAGATACTATAAAGCAATACCAACTAGAAGGAGATGATCTAGATGAACCAAAATTTTCTATTAATGGTCAGCTTCTTTGGGAAACCATTAAGGTAATGATACGAGGTAAAACTATATCCTACTCATCTTTTAAAAAAAGAGAACAAATTGGAAAGGAATTAGATTTGGAAAGAAAATTAAAGCAACTTTATGAAACTAATAACTCACTCTGGCACACTTGTAACGAAATCAATGAAACGGAAAGGGAATTAAAAGAATTAAGAGAGGAAAAAGTAAAAGGAATGATTATTCGGGCTAAAGCAAAATGGAAAGTAGAAGGGGACAAAAAAATACCAAATATTTCTGTAATTTAGAAAAACGACACTACATCGAACAAATAATCCCAAAAATAATACTTGAGGACAACAGGGAAATAACAAACCAGGCTGAAATTATTTACGGTAAAAAATAAGTCAGTTTTTTATAACTCTTGGTGTACAAAAAACATCTATTTTGTTAATGATCTGATAAATAATCAAGGTAATTTTTTTTACTTATGAGGATTTTTGTAGGTTTTATCAACTGAATGTAAATTATTTACAGTATTATGGACTTTTGGAGGCAATACCAAATGAATGGAAACATACACTCAGATTTAACAATTTCAATAAATTAGATAAAATATACAATTCGAATGTAAATCTCCTAAAAAAAACATGATAAAGTAACAAAGCCATTTTGTAAGCTATTCATTGATAAAATAAACGAAAATCCAATTAAATCACAACAAAAATGGCAACAAAAATTAAATAAAGAGATCAATTGGGAAAATGTTTATAAAATGCCTTTTTGAATAACAGACAATGCGAAATTACAATCTTTTAAGTTCAAAATTAATCACCGAATATACTATACTAACAGAAAGCTGATGCAATGCAAACGTTTTGAAACTGAATTATGTACTTTTTGTGGTGATACTAAAGAAACTCTAGTTCATTTATTTGTTGAATGTCAGCATGTTAAAACTATTTGGTATTGCTTCCTAGATGACCTAAACGTAAAATGCGGCACTGTCATACCTAAGACTGCTGAGGTACTTCTATTTGGTCTTTTTATTAATAGTCCATATACTGATATTATCAATCTTTGTTTGCTTTTAATTAAATACTATATACATATTTGTAGAATGAAAGAAACTCAGCCAAATTATACTTCATGTTTAGCTAACATACGTCGTTATAAGCAGATTGAATTGTATTTTCTTTATCTTTACCCCTCGGAAAAAGCCAGTAAAATAAGAAAAAAGTGGCAATATCTTAGTAGAGTACTTCACATGTAATACATATCTTCTTGTATTAATAACTGTGTGTTTTAACAGAAATTGTAACATTTCATTATGTACTGTAATAATATGTGTTTTGAAGCTCTGAATAAAAATTAAAAATAAATAAAAAAATAAAAAAATTCTGAAAAAACATCGTCACCTCAAACTGACTGATGGACGGCAGATCACGGACTGGATGACGGTCAAGGAGGATGGATCTATCCAGGTGAAGCAAGATGTGTGGCTGACTGAAGAAGAGTTGAGAGATCGTGGGATGACTGTAGCTGAATCAGAAACCGTACCCAGCCCCATTGCTCAAGTTCCAAGCAGTGGCTATACAAGAAAGGATATATTCAGCAAAGTGTCCATCCAGTGGTTGAAATGGTTTCAACACCGACATGGAGACAAATACCAGATACAACATGCTCTGAATGGCGGCGAACATCTGGTACCAGGAACTCACTACCGTTTGGATGGATATTGTGCTACAACAAACACTGCATTCGAGTTCCATGGCTGTTTGTGGCACGGTTGTCGACACTGCTTCCCACACGAGCGTTCTACCACAACACATCCAAGAACCAATCAATCCATTGAAGAACTGTATGCCTTGACGTGTAGAAAGAGGGAAGTTTTGAAAGTCAAGGGATACAAAGTCATCGAGATGTGGGAACATCAATTCCAAGATCATCTGAAATCAAATCTTGAGATGAAGCAATTTGTGACTTCATTGGGTCTACAAGACCGACTAGATCCTAGAGACTCTTTCTTTGGAGGAAGAACCAATGCAAGCAAATTGCATTACAAAATCAAAGAAGGGGAAGAAATTAAGTATTTGGATTTTACGTATCTCTATCCCTGGGTCAACAAGTATTGCCGGTATCCCGTGGGACATCCTGAAATTGTACACACGGATTTCAAGCCTTTGGATCACTACTTTGGCATTGCCAAGGTGAAAGTGGCACCACCCAGAAAACTTTATCATCCCGTCCTACCCTACCATTCCAATGGAAAACTCAAGTTCCCACTGTGTAGAAGCTGTTCAGACCAAGAATTGCAAACAAAATGTCACCATTCTGACGAATAGAGGAGTATCATTGGAACCTGGTGTATACCTGAAATCCTTAAAGCCATGGAAAAGGGGTATCGAGTCATCAGAGTCTATGAAGTTTACAACTGGCCTGAAACAATGAAGTATGAACCAGCAACACACGAGGGTGGCCTCTTTGCAGAATATATTAACACCTTCCTCAAGCTGAAGCAAGAAGCCAGTGGATGGCCCGAATGGTGTGTCACAGAGGAAGACAAAAACCAATACATCAGACAGTACAGAGACAAAGAGGACATACAGCTGGACCAAGACAAAATTGTAAAGAACCCTGGGCTTCGTTCATTGACAAAGCTGGGTCTGAACAGTTTTTTGGGGAAATACGGCCAACGTCTGAACATGAAACAATCTGCCTTCATTCACGAAACCAATGCAGACATTTTCTTCCAGATGTTGGCAGATCCTACCAAAAACATCATCGATTTCCACGTGTTGACAGAGTCCATTTTACAGCTGGAATATCAACACAAATCCACCTTTGTCCCAGAAGATCTGAAAACTAACGTATTCCTGGCAACGTTTACCACTTCCTGGGCGAGATTGAAGTTGTACAGTGTGTTAGAACAGTTGGGTGAAAATGTGTTGTATTATGACACAGACTCTGTCATCTTCGTGGCCAGACCAGGAAACTTTCAACCCCCTCTGGGAGATTATCTTGGAGAATTGACTGATGAACTGGATGGTCAGTTTATCACCGAATTTGTTTCTGGTGGTCCAAAAAAGTATGCCTACAGAACCAATAAAGGCTCAGAAGTGTGCAAGGTGCGAGGTTTTTCTCTAAATTATACCAACACACAACTCATTAACTTTGAAGCTATCCACGAGATGGTCTTGTCACCTATCAGAGATGGTACCCTGACTGTAAAAAAAACATCCAAAATTTACAACAAAGTGGAAGAGAAAATGTACAGGCTAGTGTACACCAAACGTGTCATTCAAGACAACTTGGACACCCTTCCTTATGGCTATTAAAAATGTTTTCTCTCAACATCAAACTTGGTATGAAACATCAAACTTGGTATTTATCCCCCAAAATGAAACTTGGTATGAGTCTCCAAACTGTAACTTTGTTGTATTGGACTTTGTTCGGCCGCAGTTCAAATTCACTTTTGTTTATTTTTTTAAATAAATAGTCTGATAAATTCGTGAATTAGTGAGTCAAAACTAGTTTTTTAGGCCTGCGATTCAAAATTGTATAGGTAGTCTAAATTCTCCATGCATTATCCCACTCTCCACTCACCTCTTGGACACAAACAAGTTGTGTTTAAGGGGAAGCTGCAAACTAATGTTTTGGATATAAAAACATACATGGCATTTCCCCTCCATTTCAATCTCCCTAAAAACATAAAACTCGGTATGAAAACATCAAACTTGGTATGGAACATCAAACTTGGTATCCAGCATCAAATTTGGTATATCTTGTTCAAATCTCTCTGACCTCCACATGGTGAACAAGGGACAACAGAGACATTTGTGTCACTGGCAAACAGGAGAGAAACATCATTATG
>JAECMU010185246.1:0-10191 GCA_016106625.1 Dracogyra subfuscus
ATGTAAGATGTACATTACTTGATGCTGTTTATCATGGTCAGACTCTATAAATGTAAGATGTACGTTACTTGAAGTTGTCTATCATCATCAGGTCTGCATTGAGATCCAGACGTCTGATATAGGTATCCCACGATGCAGTTGCCAATATGTTATCCAGAGATTTAATGGACCAAATCCACCCCTGAAAAAACATCACCAAAAGAAAAAAGAGAAAGCATTATATGCGGTCTTATAAGTCAATGACCTCCCAAAAGATGGTTGAAAACAGTGCTGATAACATGCCTCCTACTTTGAATAACACAGTTACCATAAAACATGTCTAAACCAGATACTCATAGGGACGAAGTAAAAAGTCCACTATTAAGGTTCATTAATACATATATTAACTGTTTTAATTTTGATTCTTAAAATCGTACTTTTTTGTCTCTAGCTAAATGTTTTATTTTCTAGCCACCAGTATTAGTACACATATTTAATAATAAGTAGAACAAATAGTACTTTGTGAATTTTGCAGTTACTATAAATCTTCATATCCCCTTTAGATGCCGGTATGTTGACATCATACTTTTGAAGATTGAGAAGTGACAGGTAACGATCCCGGGAGCCAGTGGCTAACAGCTGCCCATCCTGTGAATTAAACAAACATATAGCTACAAATAAAACAATTAAATCAGCAAAAGTATTTGGGTATGGTGCCATACCCAAGAATATTTTTGGGGATGACATTTTATCCAAAACTCGAAAATTGTGTCAAATCACTGTGACAGTTGTACCATAAGCAAATTAGCTCATTTTCATTTATTTTTGTGCTATATATCCAAGGTTGAAGCATGCTGCCTTGGGCACACACTTCAGCTATCTAGGCTGTCTGTCCTGGACAGTAGGTTAGTGGTTAGATGTTAGTGAGAGAGAAGAGGGTGTAGTGGTCTTACACCTACCTAATGAATTGTTAAAACATGCTCTAGGTGGAAGCCAGTACAGGGCTGCGAACCCTGAACCTACCAGCCTTATGTCCGATGACTTAACCACGACACCACTGAGTCAAGTAAATAAGCTCAGCACTAAGCTCATCATTCAAAATGTACTAACTTAATCTTTCGTTTAACACCACTAGAGCACACTGATTTTGATATTTATGGCATGGATATTTCAACAAGAATTCTGAGGAATTAAGTGTTTCGCTGTCATAAACTTACTCAGCGTTACTCATAGTTACATCTCAAAGCTAATTAAAAAAATTAATTTATCAAATTATTTAATTAATAATAATAAAATATATAGAACTTGTAATAAAAAATCAATGCTCAGAAGACAGGACTGGACGAAGCCGAGAGAACATGGTTGAAACCGATGGAAACAGCAGAAGAAATTGGATTTTTTAAACAGTATAATATATAAGATAGACAAATGCAGTTTATTTCCATGCTCTCTTCTTACCTGCATCAAATGTACTGCATCCACAGATGCAAAGAGTCCAGCATTGTATGTGAAGTGTTCCAAACAGTCGTCCACATTGGTCCACACTTTGTGTGCATGCTCTCTCTCCACACAGGCCTGCTGCCAGTCAAACTGATCGACTGCAGGAAGCAAACCAGACATTTCTCAAAATAGATTATTATTAAACTCACATCGCATGTACATGACACAGATTTCAGAAATGCATTGCAAATAAATAAAACAAAGTAATATACATGTGCATCAGGGCTACCCAGTCCATTGCCAAATTTGCAAATTGCTCAATTTTAGTCTTTGGCTAATAAACTATTCCTTAAATTTATTAATTTTCAAGGAAATACACTATATATGAAAACTGGCTAAATCAAAAGTGGTTTCCAGTGCAAGTGCTGTGCATGCAGTTCAACAAAACAGTGAGTAAATACCTGCTTCTCAGTCAAATAATTAGTGCAGATATTTAAGGGAAAGAGTAAAAGAACATCATTTAAAAAAAACAATATACTGTAATCAATTAAATGCTAGTGGTATCCCTAGCTTGTTTTAGTGTGGTGTTAGGCTTTTCTTTTTCTTGCTAATATTCATAATCTAGTAATTTTTTGCTATGTAAAATAAAATTTTGTTTTAAAACTATATATATTGATTTAAATTTTGTTTATGATGCGAATGCATACTTTTTAACAATTAGTGTTCGAAATTAATGGTATTCCAATATCCCGGGGATACCAGAATTTAATTTTGGATGTATCCAGACTTCAAAAACCCAGTATCCCACTGGGATACCATATAATGTTGTTGATTTTTTTAATCCTGCATTTTAATTTTTTGCTAAAACAACGAAAGTCATCATTTACTGGTGAAGTTAAGTAACAGTGTTGTCAAAGTTTGTTATGTTACAATGTTATTTATGAATTTCATTTAAGTGGGATACTAAATAATTAAAATCTCAGGTGGGATACCAGATTTTGAAATGTTAGTATCCAACTGGGATACTGCCTAAAAAATTTAATCTTGAACACTGATAATTTATTTAGATCATTATTTGCATGCACACACACACATTGTGATAACCTGATTAAGAGTGTGGGTTAAAAATAATTTTCACAAAACTTACTGAATTATTTTATCTATAATACTGCAAATTAACTTTATTTGAAAACAGCAAATTAACTTTATTTGAAAACAGTACCGGTATATAGATTTTTCAGATCACTTCAACTTTTATTTTTAAATCATGGGAACCACATCCAACATATTAACTCACATTCTCCAATTCTGATTACCTGGTACCTGGTACACACCTGGTATTGCAGGATATCGTTTAGGCCATCGGTGTCCAATTCTCATCCTCCAGTAATGATCTCCAGACAGGAGATGATTAAACCGCATGGACATCTGCATAAGCATCTTAATGATATGTGCATCAAGGAAATTACAAATGGTCAAAATGATGATATCCGGGAGATCCTCTAAAGTCAACAGATGTGGAGGAGATCCTTCATAACTGTCCATGGTGTTCATGTCAGCCTCTAAGGAATGACTGCTGATCTTCCTTTCAGTCTCCATCGTATTCAAGTCTGCTTCTAAGGAATGATCGCCAGTCTTCCTTTCGGTCCCCATCGTATTCGTGTCAGCCTCTAAGGAATGATCGCTCATCTTCCTTTAGGTCCCCATCATTAATCTTGATACTGCTCGGGTGCAAACCACACCATAACCTATAACATACAAAACAACAGAAACATTTGTCTGAATTCATAATTTGCTTCTTAGTTCAGTTTATGATTTCTATAATTAGTTTATCCTACTAATAATCTTTTGTTGATTTTAATCTGTTTTGACCCTTTCTGTCAGTTTCCTCCAACTCTTGTCTTCTTAGCTATCCACACCATCGCCTACATGTCTATACTTCCTCCACAGGTGAAGTCTCTGTGCATTTCCTTGCACCCACCTGGCATCCTCATTCTCTGCTGCTAATAAAGCTGGTTTGACCAACAGCAGTAGGGATGCACAGTAGGTGGTTACAAGCACTTCTTAACAATGCCAAAGTAACTACTGAACATTCCCTGAAGTGGTCGGACTAAGCCCATAGCTAAACGCTGATGGGGAATGCAGGTGTGTAGCACAGATAGCCACAAGAGACCAGCACATTTCACGGCTGAAAAGACAAGGACTGGGATTGGAGGTGGACAGCGAAAGAAGTTGAAAGATAGGAGTTGCCAGATTGGGAAGAAATAAGATGGAATTCAAAGGAGAGAAAGGAAAGGGAATTCAAAAAAGAGAAAGAAAAGAGGGCAGTGGGATAAAAAAAAACATTATTAATAATAATCTTTTTTTAATATGTCTATAATAGTCTGAGATCTGGGTCTATATGTTTGAAGCTATCTTATCAATATGAAATTATAAAATCGTTGTAAGCTATGATGTCACTATGTTACAAAACTGTTCTATCTTTGGTACAATCTGTAAAAACAAAAGTTAATATAATGGCAAATACCAAATTTGTGTGTTCAATATGAATTACACTTACAAGTACAAAAACAACTCTCAGCTTGTTACCAGTTTTGTTCAGGGTGAGTCTTGTTGTTTTTTTTATTTTTAAAGATACTCTTTAAAACTCTGATAAAATAAAGGTCTCTGTCTAAAAACCACAATTAAAAATATCGAATTAAAAAGCTCAACGTTTCGTCAACTAAATGTTGACATCCTCAGGAGCAAAACTCTGAAATTCTTAAATTATAGTGAATACTAATAATTAGCATAACATTGTTTTAAACAGTGTGGTAAATACAGGTGAAAGAGTCTTGTGTTTAGAACGTCGCCATGCGTGTCTACTCAGTAAAAAAAGCCAACCACAGTCAGACTTTTTTCCTTTAATTCAAAGTGAAGATTGTTTCAAAGTGAGTATATCTTGGTCTCCATGAGTTTTAAACAGATCACAATACACAATTAGGGTGGTAAAACGTGATGCTAGTCGTTATTTTGACTGCAATTCCATTCTGAGCAAAACTGCTCGGAACCATTCAGATCTGATATAGGCATAATGTCTTAGGCAGATTAACCTCAACATGTGCTTGTACTCAAGGTCAATCTTGATGAACTACATGAATGTTTAAGGGACATTCCTGAGTTTGCTGCAATTTTTAAGATGTTATCGACTAACAGAAACTTTTTAAAGACTGTAATTACATATTAAATATATTTGTCTGCATAATATATTAGTGGTGGTATATTAAACATGTTTCTGATCATTCTATCATATGTAGTAGGTTATATTTCATTTTATTTCCTAAAATATATTTTTTTGTGTATATTATTTGATGAGAAAATCCAGTTTGGGATTCTCACAAATATTAAAATGACCAGAAACACATTGAATATACAGACATTGATATTCTAAACAAGAAAATATATTTAATATGTAAGTTAAGTCATAGAACTATTTTATTAGTCGGAAACATCTTACAATGCTGAATCAGTGAATGCATAAAACTCAGGAATATCCCTTTAAAATTAAATGTGTGACAAGCAAACAAGGGACCCAAACTTGGTATTTCATAATTTGTAATCTGGTTGATAAGAATTTTCATTAAAATGCATTCTTCGTGTAGATTAAAAAAACAAAACCGAACTTGATTAAAGATTAAGATCAAATACTTGTGTTGTAAATATCGTGTTTTCCAGCTGAGAAAAAGTGGTCACATCCTAAAAATAGGCTAGATCAAACAACTTGAAACGGTGACTAATTATTCAAGCAGTAACAAATCTAAACTTATTTTTAAGTAGCAGTAGCATAAATGTGAGTGCACACTTATTAATATGAGTTACATACTATAATGTTAATAAGATACCATTATTTGACAGCCAGGAGTGAAAGTTAAAAGATGTTTTTATTTAATCTCAGAATTGGCGATAAAGTATTCTATAAAATCGGGCCCTGGGTCTGTGTGCTGCTGCATTTTAAACTAACTTTAGACCAATCAATCAATCATTTATTTCCGTATATGAATTATGTACAGACATGAACAATAATATCAACAGAAAGAAAAGAAAAACAAGACATGTTATAATTGTTACAATATATAATTATAATTACAATTATAATGTATATACTAGTAACAATATTTAATAAGTGACAATGACATTAGGTTGGATATCTAGTAACTGAAAGAAGAAGATCTATGCTTCTTTGTTCAAACATCTCATAGCAATACTGCCCTATGTCATGTCATGTCATAGTGTTTAACGTGCACATTCAGAACAAGCTGTTGTAGCGCACGCCTGTCGTGGGCGCAAGAGCTTGTGAAGCAAGCTCTTTCGTCCAAGACAAAATACTGCCCGTCAGGTCAGGTCATAGGGTTTAACGTGCACATTAACGTAAGGCGAAAAAGGAGGCGGTATTTGAAATTTTCTCAGAAGGAGAATTAAGCCGAAAATGGAGTAATTTATACACGTTAAGCCAAAAGAATTATGGTGATTTTAATGCACTTTAGACGGTTCTGCCGAAAGTTAAAGGGTGTCGGATTTTTTATATCAGCCTAAACGTACTGACCTATACGAAAACCGGGTTTTTGTTAGGCTTGTTAAAAGTTTGCATTTTTTGTTTTGGTGTTATCAAGGTGTGTGATGCACGTTTGTAGGGGCAGTAAATAAGTGTATGGTAATGTAGTTTCTTTGATGTATATATTTTGTGTTGGTGAGTGTTGGTGTTGAGATGTTTTTTAAAATAGCCATGGGCTTTAGCAATCGTTTTGTTTTTTCACACATTATGTTGAAATGTGCGAGCGTTGGCGTTTAACTATTTGCTACATTGTAAAGCATCAATAAGATTTTTTCTAGATTCACATAGTTTTTCAAATGTGCTACTGCCCAATACAAGTTTAGGCCTATAGTTTATGAATATCCACGATTAACGGGTACTTACCAAGTTAGCTTTTGCAAGCGATATAATTTATTGATTTTTTCCCCCACCTGGAGCGGTGCGACGATTTACCCAATACTTACCCAATACTACCCAATACTTACCCAATACCACTATTAAATATCACATGTTTATTAGTGGTGATCTCATTGATATTAACAACAACAATCATATTCATATTTGAATAATTCACACATTGCCTAAAACTCAGTCCCACTATGCGTCATGGGACCATAACAAGAAGGATGTGAATTTTAAGCACAATCACAAGTAATTTCCATTTTTTCGTAAAAGTTTTAAATTTGTCAGATTTTGATGATGTGATCATTATGTGATGATATAATAGTAGTGGCACTGAGTAAGTATTGAGTAAGTATTGGGTAGTATTGAGTAAATCGTCGAAGCCACCTGGAGTGTGAATTTGCAAAATCAGCCCTTGAAATTCGGACAAGTTTGCTACGGCAGTTAAGTGCCGTCGTAAATCAATTTTGCAACGGCACTACGGCGGCAATTTAAAAAAAAAATTAATGTTGTCAAAATTATTCATATATGACCCACTGCAGTAATAATATGCTAAAACATGACATCTCAACTTTACTTTAGTAAACTTCTATACTGGAATAAACCGATTTATATTAAATTGAAAACATTATCATTAGGCCACACTCGATCGTATTAATAATGCTTTTTCTTGGATCTGTAATTGGACAGTTAAGAGAAAAATGCCTGCAGACTTTTCACCACACTCAGATTTGTGCCGGCAATGAAATGCTATAGCAAATCAATTTTACGATAACTTTTGCGACGGTATTTCGAGGGCTGCTAAATTAATTATGATGTTATTCAAGGGTTCGTTTTTTTCATTGTATCAATGAATTTGGTGTAATCATGTTTCTTTATCATTTCAATGAAATAGATTCCCCATATTTCACAGTTATACAAAACAATTGGTTTATAGCCTAGTTTATGACCAGTGTAATGCAAAGTTTTTGTTTTGGGGGTTTCTTTTAAAAGTTAGTTAAAGAGCACACTGATTTATCAATGATCGGATTTTGGATGTCAAACAATGGCAATTTTGACATATATAGTCTTACAGAGAAAACCCAGCTATTTGTTTGTTATTTGCACCACCCTACAGAGGTTAAAAGTAGAATCGTGCGTGCTTACGTTGGCTGTTCCATTAGTTGCCTTCATACCTCATAAAATAAGATTATTAACCTATGCAGTATCATGATATTTTTTTATATTTTTTTACATTATTTATTTATTATTTCTCGTTCCAGCCCTTGCTGCTAATGAAACATCATATTTTAGTGTGGTGCTTAAACCTATGTCCGACGACATTTATAACCGTAGTTAAAAATGTGTCGAGCACGTTAAAAAAACAACACCCCAAAACTCAGTTTAAATAATACATAATTGATATCATCGAGTTAGTTGCACTTTATACATGGGATCGATTAATTTGAATTTATTTATCACAAATAAACGAACAAATTATTAATTATAGCAACTTTAAAAAGCAATAGATCACTTTAATATATTATTTTAAAATTATTATGTTAATAAATTAATTAATGCAGTGGTCCATAATTCACTTGCACGGAATGAAATACGATTCTAGATGGTGCAAATATATTATTTAATTCGCACAGTTTCTGTAAAAAAAACACCACATTGCTTAGGTCTAGTGTCCCCGTGAGTTTAATAATCACAAAGAGTGCAAAATAATCGCGGGATAACCACCGATTTAGTCCAAATCTAGCTGTGTCATATTGCAAAAATAATAGAGTGGGTCTCGGCATTTTTGTTATCGCCATTCATATCAGCGTAGCAGCTTATAAGTACAAGTACACGTGAAATCAAAATGGCGTGGCAGCCAGAAGAAAGTGGACTTGGACAAATTTTACAATTACTTAAACAATCGCAATCGCCAGACACAGCCACTCAGCGAGCGGTTCAACAAGTATCCTATTTAATGATGTTTGTAATGATGTACATTATATTGCGTAAAAGCAAAAACATTATGTTCATTTTAGATATTTTACTAACGAGTATGTTGGTGTTCTTTTGAAAATTATTGAGACCACGTGGTTTTGAAGTACTGGTAGAATAAAAGCAAAAACCTTTTTTTAAATATACTGGTCTGTATAGTTTTATACATTTAAAATGGAAGATGAGATATATTTATAATTTATATGGTATTAATTTATTCGGGACGTCAAAATCATAATGTAACTGGGCCTGGCTAACTGGCCATTTTTAGATTTTAAAATTCTCATTTCAAGTAGCATGGGTCATGATGGGACCTTGCCTGAGTACTCTTGTCAGATGGACATATGGACATAAATACGCTATCATTACAGTCAAAGACCAAGCTATGTAATTTTTTGGCAATCGCCGACCAGGATGTGAAATCGTATGGAAAAAATAACGGTGAACGGTATGGGGATGCATCATCCGATATGCAGATATACCTTGATATTTCTCTTAAATGTGTATTTTGACACTTGTTTTGTATACATGCTTCTTACTTACGTCACCATCAGTCAACTATTGCATATCAAACAAAATCATAGTTCGTGAAACGAGTTCCGGAAATCAGATAATTGTCATTCATTTAAAAAAATACTTTTGATTGGCTTGCTCAATTTAGCCACCCAATCAACTATCCTGTTTTTAATTGCTTAAATGTCCGATACAGAATTGTTTACCAGAAAACAAAAAGTTATGTTTTTGCCTGCAGGCTTTAACACAAAGGACTTAGAAAGGGTATCAAAAAACAAGTGGAGATGGGATAAAATCCTAGTTGGAAAACATTAAAATTGATATTTGTTCAAGCTTCTGGCAATTGCCCTAATTATGCTGATTTCCAGATCTCGTTTGACGGACTGCAATTTTGTGTTTACGTTGACTAGTGCTCGCATTGAGTCAGTTTTGTCAGAATCGAACGAAAGGATCAGTGATATCTGTCACCTCCCCCAACAAAAAAACACACGCACACTTATTGAAATGTGCATCTGCTAGATGGGGAACTTTCTAGAATTGAATCATTGCTAAAACTAGGTTGTAGGATTGAACTTTTTGTTGAACTTTGGAGTAATCATCTATAAAAAAAACTACATTTGACAGATGTGCTACATACCCACCCTCCTTTAATTTCACCCAGCGAGAACACTTATTGCAATCTATTACATCAAATGTATATATCTAGACATATTTTGATCCTGGCAGCCAGTCAAATTATGTAACCAGTTTGAACAACTGGGAAGGTCTTTACAGAAAAAATAGAATATTTCTATTGTCATTCAAAAGTTTTTAACCCATTGATCATTATCAAACATTTCCTTCGGAATATCTTATCCACCAGACACAGAAGTGTCAGAAGCAATTAAAAGTTGGTATGGCCATGAAAGCAATGTATATGATAAGATCTATACTATGCGAGCGTTATGGAAAGAGAAAATGTTCCTGTTCCCTCATTCAAATTTTCTTTTCATGAGCTTATCCAAGAACAAGACCTGCGCTTAAGTAATATTGAAGATCTCTCCTTTTTGCAATAGGTAGACTAATCATGTCAGAATTTTTTACTTTTTTAAAAAGATACTCAACATATTTTATTCACCGTTATATGGCATCAGACATACGGTTAAGGAACACATATATTGAGAGAGGAAACCTGCTGTCGCCACTTCATGGGCTATTCTTTTTGATTAACAGCAAGGGATCTTTTATATGCACTATCCCACAGATAGGATACAGGCCTTTCCCCAGGATTTGTTTAAGGCGCTTACATATTTAGCATCATTATAACACAAATC
>JAECMU010185348.1:0-13914 GCA_016106625.1 Dracogyra subfuscus
GGGGGGGGATTTAGAAAGTGAAGAGAAGGAAGAGTTGTGCAATTAGTCCATGATTGTATTAGTTAACAGCGTGCTCATGTATGTGTTGAAACATTAGCAGTGATAATTGTTAATGGAAGAAAGTGGTGTGTGCAATACTGCTTAATTAATTAATTAATATAAATAAGTAACTCTGTGGAGTTATAAAACAACTGTTTAATGAAGATGGACGGGGACATATTATTTTAAATACGTAATGTTTTAAATATTACGTGGTGCTATATGTATGATGTGTCACACACTTAAAACATTGAGAAGTATATGTGTGTAGTTAATATTGATTAGTGTGGAGATCATCTGTGGTAATATGGTGTCTTGTGGAATTAGTTAAATGTGTGATGGTGAGAACGGTTTGGGGCTGAGGGGTTGTTAGTGTGCATTGATGTATGATGAATAGGCCTAGAGTTTGAGTAATGTATGAAATGTGTGAGTGTATATGATTGGTATTTGCTGTTGTAAATAAATGTAGCAAACTTATATTCGTTGTATGTGTTTATTTTAGTTATCTAATCACTTGTGACACATTTGGTGGAGATGCCGGGTAAGTGAAAGTTCGACAAGTTTGTTGTCATTTTAAGTCACATGATTGGTGCTAAAGGAAGCAAAAGTAGGTGTTAGACTTTTGTCTATGTACATGCATTTAGTTTAAAGTAGTTATTACAGGTACAATGTTGGATAGTTTTGGTGTAGGGGATGTTAAGAGAACTAAGGTAAGTATACGGTAAGTATAACTTAATAGTTGTGAACAATGATGACCTAGTATTATGTGAGAATAGGCACGTATATATTAATTTTTTAATAATTTGTTATTTGCATTTTAGTATAGGTAATGAAGGTAAGTATTGTTATATGTGTCTTGTGGTTTCTTTTTCTTGTATTCAGTATGGAGTTTGAGAAATGTATGGATATAGGAAAGACTTTAGGACTAGAGAAAGCAAATCTGCAAACATGTGTGAAGGAGCAGATGGATGAATGGAGAGAAGAGGTGAAACTTATCAGAGAAGAGCGAGCTATTGAAAGAGAAGCTGCTAAAGACTTGGCTGAGGCAAATGCTAGGGAAAAGGAACTTGAGAGACTAGATAAGGAACGTGAAAGAGCATTTCAACTGGAGATGGAGCATGAGAAAAGTAAGAGAGGTAGTGGTAATGTTACATCAAGTGATGATTCAGGTATTCATGGAGTCAAAAATAGAATGCATGTATTTCAGGATGGGAAAGATGACATGGATGCGTACTTGACAAACTTTGAGAGGATGACTATAGCACAGAAGTCACCTAAGAAGGACTGGGCAATTCATTTAGGAACTTTGTTGACAGGCAAAGCGAGGAATGTTTATGTAAGGCTAAGTAGTGAGGATGCAATGGATTATTGTAAATTAAAGAATGCTTTTTTTGCACAGGTATGACTTGACTCAAGAGGGATTTAGGCAAAAGTTTAGGACAGCGAAAATACAAGTAGGAGAAACATACACACAAGTTTTGAGTAGAATAACCGGATATGTTGGTAGATGGATTGACTTGAGTGGGATTAATCAGGATTACAATGGACTGTTAGATTTGTTATTGCGGGAACAGCTCTTAAATGTTGCCAGTAATGAATAGACGTTATATTTAAAAGAGAGAACCCCGGAGAGTGCAGACAAGATGGCGAAACTAGCAGAGACGTTTGTGGAGGCCAGAAGAGGAGCATTCCACAGCCAGAAGCAGGAGGAAGGAGGACATGATTCAGGAGAATTAAGAGACGGAGAAGGAGGATACTCTGGATTTGGACGAGGAAGAGGATTGGGCAGGAGTGATCATTCACAAAGAAGTAATGCATTTCATCGATCATGGGCACCCAAATGTTTTGTTTGCGATAAAAAGGGTCATCTGGCTAGAGAATGTCCAAACAGGAAAAATTCAAAAGGAAAGATACACGAACAAAAAATGTATTGCATGTATGGTTCCTATGAAAAACGATAGACTAAGGAATAGAGATGATAGCAATATGAATGTGTTTGGAGGAACGCGTTTAGGAAGGGATACAACCATAATTAGAGACAAATGATTTTCTACGGTGGTGATCAGGAAGTCTTTAGTAACTGAATGTGATATGACATGAGAGGTAGGAAGTTATGTGACGTTAGATGGTGAAGTGAAAGAGGCACCGTGGTGTGAGACATACATTAAAACACCATATTTTGTAGGGAAAGTCAGAGCTATGATGTTAGAGAATCCTATTTATGATATTGTCATTGGAAATGTGATGAGAGCAAAAGATGTCACGACCAAAGATGTAGCACAGACAATAGAACTTATGGAGACACGTAGACTCATTACAGTGCAGTGCTGGGATGTTACAGATTAACTTTGACATATTGTGACTTGTGATTATTATTTGTGTGATTTTAATGTGTTTTGGAAAATTAAAAATTTAAGTGGCGGGATATGTCACAAGTCAAGGGTAATCGAAGCAGAATGTGATTTGTAGATTTATTATACTAGATTTATTAGAACACATGTGGTATTTTTAGTTGTACATAGGATGTAATTATTATCAATTATACGGTAATGCAGTTGAGAGAAATGGAATAGATTGGTCATGGCTTGGATCGTGAAACTAAAGCTTTCTTGGGATGGGATTAATTAAGCAAGGTAGGAATTTGTATTGTTATAGCTTGTAGCAGGAGTGAGTAGTTAGTAACTGAAAAGAGGTGATTTAGTTATTATTTGGGGCAGTGTGATGTATTTTTGAGAGAGAGAGCAGTGAAAAAGATTTGTGTATATTGAACAGAAGTTTGTGAAATACTGTGTTGTTTAAAGTTCGGGTTATTGCTTAACCATAAGTAATTAAATATTTAGTATGCATTGTTATTTTGTGATGGTTATAAAAACATAATTGTATTATGTTAAAGTGTAGTAGTATGGTAATGATATATTAATTTTATAACGATGTGCTTAATATAACCTGTATAATATGGACATTGAGTAAAGCAATGAAGTTGGTTGGTATATAAAGTGTATGGAATAATAAGGTATTACATCATAGTAATTAAGTGTATCTTGGTTACAGCACTGTAAGAGGTAGCTGTTATAGCTGATACAGCAGTAGTGTCTACCGGGAGATGTAGAGGTAGCTTGCCTCTGTGTGAAGATATATCCACATATTTAGAGATCGCTTGCCGGAATGAAGAGGTGGCTGAGAGGTGAGCTTCTGGAGGTTTGGTGAATTCGTAGAGGAGTGGTACACGAGAGAGTGCACTGTTGTGATAATGTGGAAATGAAGTTCCATGTGTGGGCTATTTATTAGCCGTATGCAGGTTACATAGAACACAACGGGTTGTTGTTTTGTAATATTATTATTATACTGTGCAAGTATAATAATGGAGGTATGGTGAATTTAGAAAGTCCATAATTGTATTAGTTAACAACGTGCTCATGTATGTGTTGAAACATTAGCAGTGATAATTGTTGATGGAAGAAAGTGGTGTCTGCAATACTGCTTAATTAATTAATATAAATAAGTAACTTTGGGGCGTTATAAAATAACTGTTTAATGAAGATGGACGCAGACATATTATTTTAAATATGTAATGTTTTAAATATTATGTGGTGCTATATGTATGATGTGACATATACTTAAGACATTGAGAAGTATATGTGTGTAGTTAATATTGATTAGTGTGGAGATCATCTGTGACAATATGGTGTCTTGTTTGAATTTGTTAAATGTGTGATGGTGAGAAATGTTTGGGGGTGAGGGGTTGTTAGTGTGCATTGATGTATGATGAATAGGCCTAGAGTTTGAGTAATGGATGAACAGTGTGAGTGTATATGATTGTTATTTGCTGATGTAAATAAATGTAGCAAACTTATATTGGTTTTATGTGTTTCTTTTAGTTATCTAATCACTTGTGACACATCTATATATTTGTACTGGGATATTATTGTACTGCTAAAGTGTATTGTCTTGTTCTATTCAATGACCCTCGCTCCTGCTGATTTCCGTTATAATTGCTGTGTGGCCTTTTGTAGATTTATGATGGGACGTAGCACAGTGTTGCAGCCACTGGCCTATTTATTGTTCGAAAATAGTAACACACGTAGTGTCCGAATTGGACTTCATCTTTCATATGGGTGACCCTTTACCACATATCTGACGAGATATAATGATAAATTAAAACTAAATGTGTCATGCGTCGATAAATAATTGTTTTATTCATCCAATACAGCTTTAAAACATATGTACTATGATTTATTATCTTTCAGATAAACTTCGTTCGTTTTGATTGGTCAATAGTCAATGCTACCAGAAGTATGCCGTCTCATTTGCGGGAAAATACATAATTTGCCGGGAGGTACGAAATGTCACGTGACTGGTTGTATTAAAAATGTATCCAACATGTCTCACATATTAAATTGCTTAAAAGACTTGAATTCATTATGAATAGGAATACCACAATTCGGTCAAAAACTATTAAAAGCTAATGCTAGAATATATCATTGCGTCATCAGTTACCGTGTTAGAACTTGGGCTAATTATCACAAACATTAGAATTAATAAATTGACATGTTTCTTGTACAGGTTCTACACATTAGTACAACACAACCATTTTTTGTTTTTGTGTTTGGCTGCAGGTGTTCAATTTTGTTTCCACGATAGGATTACAACATAATCATAAACGTTTAAAACATACAAGATAGCAAGGCGCTATGAGTTATTTCCCTTTTGACAGTTTTAAAAAAAAAAGAGAAAAAAAGAAGAAGATAAAACAAGAAACAAATCAGTAATACCTTGCATAGTTATCTGTTAGCAAAAAAAATCAAATATATTTCGAGGAATTTGATGTTATGTTGTTAAACTCAAGGTAACCATGTGTGCGCATTTTGTTTAATTGTATGAGTATTAGTGCACTTTTTGGTTTACTTATAAAACACAGATTGTATACTTGTATACTTACAAGGAAATATGGCTACAAATCGGTTCTTAATTTTATTGCAAGGTTTCTTTCCAACGTTATGACTGGCCTGTAAACCAGATGGTAGCATCTGAAAATATTTAAAATACGTTTCAAGTTGTATTGCTAATATATGACCTCTCTCTCTCTCTCTCTCTCTCTCTCTCTCTCTCTCTCTCTCTCTCTCTCTCTCTCTCTCTCTCTCTCTCTGTTTCTTTCTCACTCGCTTTCTCTATCATGCCAGTGAAATAGTTCGCCCACTATCAAGCAATAGTTATGTTCGCTGTATCATCAGTGCAAATCATACAATACTATATAGCTCAACAATAAGCATCTCAAACATTATGCTCTGGTCTCCAAACGAGATTGCTTCAAAACATGGCTAAAACTAAATATTTGGTCATGACACGTCATTTAGGCTTTAAAGAGTCCCTCGCCTTGTGTTCATAACTAGACTAGGCCTCACCTCATATTCTTTCTTGAACTCTTCTGGTGTCTTGCCCTGAATAAACGAATGCAGATTGTCCACGTGAATCCGATTTTGATTAGCGTTTTCATAAACTGGACTGACGTCTTCCTCCTTGTCAGTATTATCATAGACACGCATTTGCAGTTCCTCCTCAACTACACACCCAGCTTCTGAACCAACATCTATAACATATGGTATACAAACATTGTAACAATATAATCCATCAGGACACATTATAGTATTGTGCGAAGCAACTGTTTGTTTATGCATGCACACAGGAAACTAGTATCATAAAACATCACGTTTCAATTGACATGGCTCGAGTATATTGTACCTACACGCATTGTATGTGTAAACTAGTAACCATATACAGGATAAATCGTAAAAGAAGTGTAACACAATGCAGTTACAGTGTGTTTTATTTAAGGACACCACTATAGCACATCGTGTTAGTTATCATCAGCTACTGGATGTCAAATATATGATCATTCTGACATATAGTCTTTAAGCGGAAACACGTTATATTTGTCTACTAGTAGCAAGGAATATTTCATATACACCATCTCACAGACAGGATAGCACTTCACAACTTTTGATAACAGTATTGGTGCACAGGCTGGAACGAAAAGTAATCCGAAGGACCAATCGACGGGGATCGACCTAAGACCAACCGCACAGCAGGTGTTTTACCACAGTCACTGGAATAATGCCTTCCCCCAGATGATAACAAAGTAAACACCTGTTGTCCATTGTCTTTTGCAATTACAAACATATATAGCCAGAATAAATGCAATCAAGTTAAATCAGTTAGCACTAATCACAGTGGAATATGTTCATGCGGGGAGCCGACATTTCCTATTTCAGTTAATCAGTATATAGCACAATAATGTCGTCCTTACCTTTACCAGGTGCAGGTGAAGCATGCTTAAAATCAGTGAAGGATTCAGTATTACTGCTTGGTTTCCCGTGACGCCTGAAATTCGACAAGAGTGCTGTGTTTATTATATAGTTTTGTTAATGCCCGTGTATTATGGTGGTACTAGATGTAAACCGTGCTAAACATGGGACATTTTAGAATGGATGTGTACTAGCTTTCAACTTTGCATTTTTCTAATTTTCTCTACAAAATGTTTTAAACAAATCGACAGTTGCTGAATGCAATTACACTATGTTGTATCTAAACAACTTTTCATGAACATTCAAAAAGGTACCGTGATTACATTTCTGTGTATACAGATGGATCACAGAATGGGAATTGTGTGGCTTGTTCTATGAAACTTCCCGACTCAACATCAGTTTTTAGTGCCGAAGTTTGAACATCCATTAAAGCCTCAGAAGAAATCAAGGATTCTATTGCATCCAAATTTATCATCTTTACATATTAACTTTTGTGTCTACAAGCTTTACATCATATTACGCTGGGATATCCCTTAACTGGGTTGGTGATACGAAAGTGCGTCTTTTTATCCATCGCTAACAAAATAATTGCATATTGTTGGGTGTCTAGCCATGATGGTAGGAGGGGTAATAGAAAGACAGATACAGCTGTACAGTCTGCTTTGGATTTGCCTTATGCCGGGGTTGGTGAGTGTCATCGTCTGCAGGGCAGTGGAAGACACATTTTTGGTCAAAGAAACGTGCTGGAATTAATTTGATTTCATACAGAACGTGTATTGCAATTTCTTTGAGATATAAATTTTAATACATTTTATTTATATGTGGTATGTGTAGTTGTTGCACAATTCTTAACACTGCATTTTTAATTGCCTCTTGACTTTTGTTTTATTAATGTTGATTATCACTTGCTTTGCATTTATCATTGTTTGACACCCAATAGCAGATGTATTGTTCGTGCTGGGGTGTCTTTAAACATTAATTGATTCATTCGTCTATTCATTCATTTATTATTTCATTCATTCAATCGTTCATTTATTAATTCATCCATTCATGCAATTACACTACCGTGAACTACTTTTGAAACTATTATTTCTTACTACCATACTTGACTATGGTTAATTTGCGATTAGTATGCTTATGGTTATCTTGTGATCATGATGACAAGAATACCCCCTCTCAAAAACCATTCCATTTGTATTCCTGGCATATGATATAATGCTAACAATAGTCAATTTGTATCCCTTTGTAATTTAGCATTATACTTATAAACATTATGATTTAGCTCACCTTTTCCAAACAACCACTACGACAACTGCAGCAACAATCAAAGCTACAACAGCTGCTGCTCCTCCGGCGGCGAACCCTACTGTGTTGTCCTTTGCAACAACTACAATACACAACATTAATACATTTACACACCTCATACACAGGTGTTAAACACTTTGTCCATAACATTTGACTTTCTGTTTCATTTGTTTATATTATTCCTACTCCCAAAAAACAACACGTATATATAACGCAGCATTCTAAATGCATAATTGTTATATACTTTATATCTGATATACTTAGCTTCATTAAAAAATTTGATTAAATGTTCAAATATAAGACATAACATACATGCATACGTTTACCACTGTTATTGACTAAATGGTGTTGTCATGATACATTATTTAAAATATGTATAGCATTGGTAGCAAGGGATGTTTTAATATATAACGTTCCTCAGACAGGATAGTTGATACCACATCCTTTGATTCAAGTATTGGAGCACTAGCTGGAACGAGAAATAATCATATGGACCCACCAACGAGGATCGATTCTAGACCGATCATTGGTAAATGTTATATATTTCTTCCTGAAGGGTGGATTAAATAAGTATGAAGATATTTTGTTTGAAACATTTATGTTGTTAATTGGGTAATATGTTTCCTCGCTGCTAAAATCAGACAGGACAGTACGTAATATACCATTCGTATTCGGGCTTTGTAGGAACCAGACAAATATCAGATAATGGGCCCTCTCGATTCTCGATCCATGTATTCAAGCACCTCTGCGAGTGATCTACGATAGGAGCTAGACCCAAGGACATAATAACATACAGTTTGATGTATTTGGTATCGTAATACTAACTTATTTAGTATTTTGAGTCCAACATTTAAGCAAACTCTCAAAATAAAATAAAAGTGTTAGTATTGTTTTGTTTTTACATAAGTGCATTTTATGTGCCCACCTTTCTCTGCACAGCCCGTTTCAGGTTTTGTAAATCCAGCAACACACCCACCAAGACAAGATCCATTCATAGGAACACAATGTTTGTCTCTGCAGTTGTTACACGTCTGGTTACACTGTTCTCCATAGTTCCCCTTAGCACAACCTTAGCAAAATAATTTGAGAATTGCTCATTAGTAATTTCTGCTTAGTAGTTTATATGGTACTGGGTAACATTCGTGTAATATATTGATATTAAATAGGTTACGTTTACATGATAAATACATTCTTAATTGTTTTGAAGTGTATTAAATAGCACACTATAATGCGTATGTTATTGTACAGAACAGGGCCAACTAATTATTAAAATAATATGCTAACTGTTGTGAGGAATAAAATAGTGTTTGCTTTTTATCTATAAAATTTGCTGAAGTAAAACGTGTGTTAAACTTATATGTCTGTAGCAAGATTATTTAATACAACAGGCACATCTGAAACAACAACAAATCGATGAACACTATTTCGATCATATAGGTGAACATGGTGGGCACTATATATTTTAAAATAAGTTTATTATTAAACAGTGATGTTGTAAACATAAAACAAATAGTTTAGTTGGTATGCAATGTGTCTGCTGTTAGCAACTGTTGGGAATGTCCCTATTAGATACGTTGACCATAGATGTCACAACATCAATTGGAGTATATGTGAACATCATTGTTTGTTCACTAAACGCATCCATCATACAAATACTCAGAAACCCCCCACAAATCAATGTCCATACAATGCAATGTTTCATGGCCGTAGGCAGTACTCATCCAAATAACTTCCATCTGGGTCAAAGTTCGAGGCGCACCAAACTTTGATAAAGAAGTTCACACCACAAGTCCAGTAAATGGTGATAAATGTGAATGTAAGCAAAATAGCTTAATCTAGTACCACTGTGACAAGTAGCCTTGTGTGGAAACATGTTTGGGATATCTAAACAAAAACAAAATACCCAAGTTGAGTCCAGAACTAGGGTATCCATAGACATTATCTGTTATCTCTGAAATGAGCAGCTTTAACCCCAATATTTTCTGATTAACTTTAAGGGTGAATGATGATAGTATTTATATTTGTGGTGTTTATATCAATTGATATGTTACAGGTACGCGATTTAGCCACACCGTTCATGTTACTAGTTTCGTCTTGACCTTAAGTGGTTTCAGTGGTATCCCACAGGGCTACCAGGCTATAACAGTTGGTAGCCCTCAGTAAAAGTTGGTAGCCCCATACAAATTTGTATCCCCATTTGAACAATGTTCAGAGTTATTAATGAAGTTATTTATGTAATGACATGGAATGAATGCTCAAAAATAAATAAATAATAACAATAAAAACGTTACATTATTGCATTAGCATGTCTTATGCAATACATCTGTAATAAACAAAAGCTACAAACTAAGATAGAACAGCTCAACCAGGAGTCTCCGTTTTTTATCCACATACTAGTAGTTTGAGTGTTCTGTCGACGTTATGCTATCTACATTTAGATTAATGCATCAGTGCCAGTGTCGACCTTGATTTACAAGTAGCACTGTTTCATCATTGTGCACATGCATTAAAGCAATTGCCACACAATGGGTCAGATTCTGCATATCCATTTAAACAGTAACGATATGTGTGATTGCAGTTCTTTGCACAATAGCCTGGCGTGCATCCTAATCAACACAACACACATGTCAATAATGTAATACTAAGCACATCATTACTTATTTATGTTTAGCAATGAAACACACCTGTAAATATGAACTTAAGCAAACGTAGTATTAATTATAAAAGAGATGTATTGATCGTCACATATAGCTTTGCCATTATATCATTGACCACTTAGTATATGCATTATAGATGTCTCAAAAACAAAACTCATAAAATAACTCATAATTTAAATGTTAGTGAGTCCATGTATTGTAGTTTGCAAACAAGCACAAACATCCCACACATTCTTAAGTACTCCAGCAACCCAATGATTAATACATCTGTATAACACTAATCCGTTTTACAAAAGTATTTTTAATTACATTTGATAAAATAAAATGGCACAACCTAATATCATTTTCATTGTACCAATGTTTAAATGAATATGCATTTTTATTGAAACTGATAACTGACTTCCATGTATCATATATTACCGAACATTGACATTAATCATCACTAGCATATTACACATAGTCTAATCGAACCTGCTATACATGTAGCTCCCTTCCATCCAGCCTTGCAACCATTAGAACAGTGTCCATTTGTCTTGTTACACTCTGATTTGCCATGTAAACACTGTCCACACTCTTTCCCGCAGTTCTCTCCATATTGGCCTGGTGTACATGCTTTAAAACATAAACACAATATATAAACGTGTTATTTGTATACACAAATGAATGTGGGTGTTACAATAAACTGACAAAGCTAAAGTGGCATGATACATTTATGAATATGCTTAGTAAGTTGTGTGATCAGTACTTCTTTTTGAAATTGAGAAATATTTGGATGGTCGATATATAGCTTTCCACACCCTGTAAAATAACTTTCTTCGGCAGGTTCACAAGGAAATGGATACGTCCTGCACACACTGTGAACCAGCTTTTCACATATTTAGTGATAAAGTACAAACCCGAGGAATAGGCAGGCAGACGATTATTTCAATATCCCGCCTTTGCAGAAATGCGTGTGCACTGCATGCACCCTTGCATTGTCGTGGACTAATGGACTACCTTTATATCCAGAAACACCTCACGTGGACGGAACAACGATAGAAACCAATTTCATCCAATACTGTAAACTAATGCACACTGCCATGATGTGTCTGATTCCAAATGCAATCTTTGCCTGCACTCCTCGGCACAGTTATCTCCATAATGACCTGGTGGACATGTTTTAATATATAAACACATTACATGAATCTATACATTTTATTAAAGTGCAAGGTTGCAATAACGTGACAAAGCAATAGGGACCAGATATATTAAGAATATGTCAAGTATGCTATGTAATCAACGCATTTTAAAAACATTTCTGGCGTGATTTATATAAATATTTAATAAGATCATTAAATTACGCTTATCTGACTGGTAGTCACTCTGTAACACAAAAATAAGGTATTACCATGTGTATTCCTAAGGGAAGTAAATCAAAACGTTTTAAAAAAAATTGGAGGCCAATTTCATTATTAAATGTATCGTACAAAATTGCTTCTGCTGTTATAGCGCAAAGAATAAAATCAGTGTTACAGATAATAATTAGTAAGGAACAAAAAGGTTGTATGTCTGGAAGATACATAGGTGAGGTAACACGATTAATTTATGAACTTATGGAGTATACTGAAAGCCAACAAATACCTGGATTGCTATTATTAATTGATTTCGAAAAAGCATTTAACTCGGTATACTGGAATTTTATTTATAAAACACTTGACTTTTTTTGGATTTGGACCATCGATACACAAATGGATTCATATATTCCATAATGATTCACAATCAACTATACTAGTTAATGGTTTTGCTTCTCCATTGTTTTAAATTGGGGCGAGGTTGCCGTCAGGAGGACCCTATTTCACCATATATTTTCCTCATGTGTGGAGAAATTCTAAACAGAATGTTGAAAAATAATAAACAGATAAAAGGAATAACATTAGGAAATAGAGAATATTTATTAACACAATTTGCTGATAATACTACAGTGATATTAGATGGAAAGGAAAAGTCTCTATATGCAGTTCTAAACATGTTGAAATTTTATGGAAGATTCTCGGGTCTAAAGGTAAACGTATATAAAACTAAACTAATATGGAAAGGTTCAAAGAACAGAAGCAGATATAAGTTGTGTAAGGAATGGAATTAAGATTGGACAGAAACCACTTTCGAATTATTAGGTATTAAATCTGATGTTGAGTTAAAAAAAATATGGTGCACACTAAATATAGTATTAAATTAAAATCTATAGAAACTTTACTAAAAATATGGTCTAGTAGAATGGTGACACCATTAGGAAGAAATACTGTATTAAAATGCTTAATTTTACCAAAATTAAATCATCTATTTTCATCTATTCCTGATCTACCAGCTGATGATATTGATAAATTACAACAACAAAAAATATTTTAAAATTTATATGGAATGGAACACCTGATAAAATTTAGCGGGAACATATGTCATGTAATATAAAATATGGTGGTATCAAAGTTCCAGTTATTAATTATTGTATTAAGGCTCAAAAGATTGTGTGGATAAAAATATTAATTAATGCAGAATATTCCTGGAAAATGTTAATTACAAATCGATATAGTTTTCTAAATAATATAACTTGTTTAGATAATGAAAAAATCTATAATTTTGCCAAAAGCATTCAAAATACTTTTTGGAAAGACATTTTTAAGGGCCTGGTGTTTATATATTAAACAAAGTAAATTGTTTTTTAGGGATGGACAGTGGATATTGTCCAAATATATTTGGTATAATGATGATATAAAGATTGATGGAAAACCATTTGTTTTTTAAAGACTGGTCTGAAACAGGTGTAAAATGTATTAATGATTTAATAATTGAAGATGATAGTAAGCTTATTAAGTATGATGATTTTATACTAAAATATGGCATTAATACTATTTTTTTTAACTTATCAAGGTATAATTAATGCAATTAAAAGGTTTCTTAATAGGTGCAATATTACAATCTCCCATTTTGTCATATAATCATATAATTCTTAAAATACCCCTTAAGGGAAGTAAACATTTCTATAGTATTTTATTAAATTCATCCTTTGTAAAATCAAAATCTAATTTAAAATTGGAACAATTGTTAAACTGTAACTGCATGGATGACGACTGGTCAGCTATTAACGTAATTCCCTTTTGTTCTACCAAAAGCTCAGAACTAAGATGGTTTCAGTATAGAATTAAACATAATATATTTCCTACTAATACAAAATTGGATATGTTGCTTCTCCTTTATGCAGTTTTTGTAATTCAAAATTAGAAATAATTACTTATTTATTTTGGGAATGTACTCGAGTCAAATCTCTCTGGAGTGAAATTCAAAACTGGATTCGTATAAAAACAGGTAAGATCATTAATTTTTGTAAAGAAAACATAATTTTGGGTTTTAAAACAAGAAACAATGATCCTATTAATGCAATTGTATTGGCTACTAAGCATTTAATATACAAACGTCATTTAAATTCTTATATTCCTGATTTGAATTGGATTCAGAGAGAGTTGAAATAATATTATTATATAACTAAAACAAATACCCTTTCGACCTGTAATTATGATTCATTTATTAAATTTTGGTCAGTTTGTCATAACCTTTTTGTATATGTATATGTATAGGTT